>LFYR01001945.1:580102-627959 GCA_001185155.1 Zostera marina
ATTTAAATTCCAGCAACCATATCAACAAAATAAAAAAAAATTCCAGCAACAAAAAAAAAAAAATTCCAGCAACCATTATCTTTAAATTAAAATTCCAACAACCATACATTAACCCTTAAATTCAAATTCCAGCAAACAAAAAAAAAATATTAATAAAACACAACTATAATCTAATTGAAATAATAAGCCAACTCACAACTAGTGCTTTCCTAAACACACACTCATCCCCATCACAAATTCACAATGCATGACTTTTTTTTTAAAATCAAAAGACAAATCATTGGAAAGTATGATTTAAAATCATAAACCCCCAAATTAAAAACAACAAAAAAATAAGAGAAGAAGATGAACATAATGTAAACCATACCTTGAAGATAATTTCGACAATGACCAGAGAGAAGTGGCCGGCCGGATTAGAAGAAGGTAACTATATAAATGATAAACATAAACATTCAAATTAATAACTTAATCATACATCATACATCAAATTAATAACTAATCATACATCATACATCAAATAATCATACATCAAATACATCAAAAACAGTAACTTAAATCCTAAATAATCAATAATAACTTCATTACTTAATCTACATTACTCCTAAATAAACATTAATCCTAAAAACATTACTAAATAAACATTACTTAAATCAATCAAATGAATCAATAATAACTTCAAATTAATCAATAACTTAAACAACACATTAATCAATAATAACTAAAACTAAAAACCATTAACTAAAACACCCAAAAATACATAAACCCTAAAATACACAAATCCCAAATAACAATTAACTTAATAATAACTAACCCTAAACCCTAACACATACATAAATAACAATACACTTAAAATAAAATTCAATACAAATAAAATTCAGTAACTTAATTCACTTAAAAATAACACTTAAAATAAAACAATACACTTAAAATAAAATAAAATTCAGTAACAATTAATAAAAAATTCAGAACTTGGTAAATAATAACAATTAACTTAATAATAAAAAATTCAGTAACAATAACAATTAACTTAATAACTTGGTAAATAATGATACATATTAAGAACTTAATAACTTAATTACTTATGATACATATTAAGAACTTGGTAAATAATGATACATATTAACTTAATAACAAAATTACTAATTATAAATTAAATTTCATATAGATCTAATCAAAACCCCTAAATAAAAAACCCTAAATCAAAACCCCTAAATCAAAACCCCAAAATCAAACCCCCAATATCAAAAACCCCAAAATCAAACCCCCAAAATCAACCTAACATCTAACCCCAATATATAAACCAACCAATACATACATACATAGACAATGTAGAAGAATAGGAAAAGATGATAAAAATTTATAAAATGGAGAAGATGAAGAAGTAGAACATGAAGTTGAAGATCAAGAAGGGGAGATTATTACCTTGGGGAGGAATGGCCGGAGTGCTCAATCAAATCGGCCGGAGATGCTACAAACGCCCTTGGGGAGAACTTTCGACACCTTGGGAGAAGTTTGGAGAGGTTTGGAGAAGATTGGAGAAGTTGGGAGGAGTTTGGAGAAGTGGGGAAACCGTTGGGAGAAATGAGAAAAGTCTGGAATTTTTTTACTTATATAAAAAATTTCCGACGGCCAGGCCGCCGGGAAACACTTAAGTTCGAGTTGACTAAGTTTGACTGTACGGGGGACCACGGCGGCGCAAGTTGTAATTTTAGGGTTTCCAAAAAATCCTGGCGGCCAGGCCGCCGGCTACTGAAAAAAATAAGCGGGAAAAAGTATCCAGCGGCCAAGCCGTCAGCTATTTTTCTCCCGACCGTTGAGGGTTTTAGTATGCCGGCGGCCAGTCTGCCGGATCACTTCTTCCCGACCGTTGGGGAAATTGGAGCTGGCGGCCAGGCCGCCGGATCACATCTTCCCGACCGTTGGTGAAATTGGAGCTGGCGGCCAGGCCGCTGGCATTTTTTACAAAAAAATATTTCGTCAGCCTGGCCACCAGAAAATTTCTCTCATTTACGAGGGAAAATTATGCAGGCGGACAAGTGTAACTTTCCGTCGGCCTGGCCGCCGGGAGATGGGCGCCAGAACTGCGCTGTTTTTTTGTAGTGAACAAAAACAACCAATTCAGACACTCCGGAGTTAAACATATCAAATGAAGAATCAAGTCCAACCCATCATGAAATCGAGCAAAGTCAACATCCAGAAGGTGAAGCGCATGCACCGATCATTGAACAATCATCCGTGATCTCACCACTATGTACCAGGTCAAAGAACGGGATTGTTAAGCCAAATCTCAAATATGCATGCATAAACACCACAAGGCCTGTAGAATTGCCAAAATCACCAAAACAAGCATTACTATAGTTTCAGCATGGAAGGAAGCAATGGAAACAGAATACACGGCCTTGTTAAAGAACAACACTTGGACACTAATCCCTCACACTTCAAATGATAATGTGATTAACTCAATATGGATCTTCAAAATCAAATAGAAAAAAGATGGAAGCATTGAGTGATTCAAAGCAAGACTTGTGGCCAACGGACTTCGTCAAATAGAAGGAACAAAATACAATCAAACATACAACCCTGTGGTAAAACCAGTATCAATCAGGTTGGTACTCACAGTAGCAGTCACAAGAGGATGGAAAATCATGCAGATAGACATATCCAACGTATTTCTGCACGGAGATATTAAAGAAAAGGTTGTTGTGTCTCAACCAGTAGGGTTTGTCGATCCAAATCGACCACATCATGTCTGCTTGTTGAATAAGGCTCTTTACGGTCTCAAACAGGCACCACACATGTAGTTCAAGAAAGTAAAAGAGTTTCTGTCAAGACAGGGGTTCACTCAAGAGAGCTCAGATCCGTCGTTGTTCATTTTGTCAACTGTAACACTAGTAAAACATACAATATATCTGTTGTTGTATATTGATGATATAATAATCACAGGTTTTGACAATTCACTAGTTGAGAAGATGATAAACAAACTAGAAGACGAATTTGCACTCAGATGGCTAAGTGAAATATCATTCTTTTTGGGCATTCACGTAAAAAAGGACAGACTTGGACTACATCTGAAACAAACACAATACTTGGATAATCTACTCAAGAATTGTGGAATGAAGAATTCCAAAACATCAAACACTCCAATGATAACTAATCAAGATCTACACTCCGATGAACAACCAATCAAAGAATACAAAGAGTACAGACGAATTGTAGGCTCGCTTCAGTATCTTACAATCACAAGACCTGACATACAGTTCGCAGTAAACAAACTATCCCAGTACATGACAAATCCAAAACCAATTCATTGGTTGGCAATGCAAAAAGTATTACAGTATCTGTCCGATACACAGAAGTTGGGACTAATGCTACAAAAAACAACTACGTTTTCTATTACTGGTTACTGTGATGCAGATTGGGGAGGAGACACAGATGACCGCAAAAGTCAGACAGGTTATCTCATTTATGTGAGCGAATCTCTCGTTGCATGGACATCCCGTAAACAAAAACCGTGGCTAGATCAAGTACGGAATCAGAATATCGAGCAATTGTCACAACGGTCACAAAACTCGAATGAGTACGTAATCTACTGCTGGAACTAGGCATCAAAGTACAACTACCAATGACGCTCAGGTCAGATAACTTGGGTGCAACGTTTGTGGCGTCAAACTCAATATGTCACACGAAATTAAAACATGTTGCAATCGACTTAAAATATGTTCAAGAAAAAGTAGAGACATGAACAGTAAGTATATCACATATACCAAGAATACATCAAAAAACCGACATACTTACTCATGGAACAAAGAAGCAATCTAGTTAGAGTACTCTCCCAAGATTGAGGAGGCGTATTAGAGATAAACGGTCACAACAAATTAGTGTAGTTAGTGTAATTAGTATAAATAGAGATGTATCCTCTATAAACTCACATCAGTTTGTAAAATCATACTAAACAATAAGGAGGAAGAATTGATGTGGAGAAGAAGGATCTTTGATGACGAGGATGGTGAGTTTGTTCGTTTAGGGAAATTATAGGTAGAAAATCGTCGATGATCGTCGGAAATTGTTCGCCACTTCTTATTAAAGATGATCATTAACACTCATAAACAAACAATGACTCGATAATAACAGTTACCGCGTTTTAGTTACTTCCTACTGTAAGATAAATTACTCTTATAGAACCGATTGAATTAAAATAGTATGGAATTTTTACGAAAATGGTTAATTTTAAGGACTTGCTTGTAATTAACTTTTTTGATCAAGTCTTTTTTGACATCATCTCTTATTCTCTTATCCTTTTATTAGTGAATAACAGGGTTGTAATGCAAATTTAAGATATCTTCATCGCTCATTTATTTTAAATTAAATAGATCGTATTTCGATGGTTTATATTAATTAAGCTTGTAAATGATATACCGAAATCCGTATTCGAATTTAAATATGACTATCCAGATTCAGATTTTCGAAATTCGGAAACCTAAATTGATATCTGGATTTTATTCGGACAAATTCGGATATCTAAAAAATTCGTCGTTAAAATCCGAATTCATTTAAGAATTTCGGATTCGGATATTCGAATAAATATAAATTGACTTCTGGATATCCGGATTTTAGAGTGATTAATTGATTATTAATTAATTTTAATAATAGTGATTTTATGTTTTTATAATTTTATAATTTTATTTTAAGATTTTTATAAAAAGTTATCCGGATTCGGATTATCCAGAGAATTTTATTCGGTCGGATTCAGATATCTGGATAATTATTGAGATTGGGATATCCAACTAATATACTATTAGAGTTTTCGTGAATAATATTAGAGTTTAAAACCAGGCAGCTACATTTTTATAATTATTTATGTAGGTGATATCATTATTTCATGTGAAATATTTCTTAAGAATTGAATTTTTTTAATTTTCACTAGGGATCTTTATCTCTCAAAGAGATCTTCCCTAAATTGCTCTTCTCCTCAACTTCATCTGAATCAACCAAATCACATGTATAGTAAAAAAATACAAGTGAGCTTTAATGTTCCCAACTAGATTTCAAAGCAAGTTGAGTAAACCATAAACATCCTTTGCCAGTTGCCAACCACTAAAACATCTTTAAAACCCCAAACAGTAGTAGAAGAAGAAGAAAAACCAGCAGCAAACACAACGAAAAACAGCAACATCTGATATTCCAAACTCCAAAGAATCAAACCACACTACACTACAGTAGAATAGAGTTTTTTTTTATAATAAACAAAAAATATATATATTTTTTCTTGCTGCCATCAGATTCCGATGAGCAAACAATTCAAGCACACAATTAAACATATACCCAATAAAAAGAAACAAGGAAAGAATGGAGGATTTCATCTTCTCTTTCTTTCAGCATTTCTTCTTCTTCAAAGACAAATAGATTATAGATAGGTAGAAAGAAAGAATTGTCTAAGATGTTGTGATGATCAGATGTGGCAGCCAAAACAATTACATTTCTTAGGAACGAAGGAACAGAACCCAAATGGACGGTTGGGGATATTGCAACTTATAGCGTAGCAGCAAGGTGATGCCAAGCAGAGACCTCTAGGACCTCCACAGCAGGTGCATACAGAACATATCTGGAAGTTACGGAGATTCCGTCTGTGTTCTTCGACCATTAAAGACATGGATTTCGTTGGTTCTAAACCTTTGCTCTCCTCCACTGGTGTCATCATCTCCGACGACCCATCTCTTTCCGCCTCTTTCTGGATGGTTGCGGAGACCGTGGGACGAAGAAGGAGGAGGAAAATGCAGAAGAAAAGAGGAGACATCTTCTGCAACTATCTCTGTCTCTGTAGCTTGCATTTGCTGGCTTCTTAACTCTCTTCTCTTACTGCAATAATGTCACCTCTTTAACCCGGTTCGAACCCGGTTTAAACACAGTTCGAACCGATTCTTCGTCGGGTTTTTTTGGTTGATTTATATTGGGGATCTCGGGTTTTGGTAAGGTAGATCGATCTGCAGTGGTGGGGGAGGCGGGCGGAGATGGATCAGACTGCGGATTGGAATAGGAGGAGGAGGTTGAATCGACGCGGAGAAGAAGGATCTCTGATGACGAGGATAGTGAGTGGTGTATTTGAGTTTGTTCGTATGGCGGAATTCGAGATCATGTTCTTCCTCTTCTTCTTCATCGCGTTCCTCATCTTCAAAGATCTGGTCAGTGAAAAGATCGATTTGATTTCTTTTTTTCTACTCCGATAACCTTGATCTGTTAGGGTTCTAAAAAAACGAGATTGGATTGGATCTCATTTTACATCAAAGATCAAACAAAACCCTAATAAGTAGTAATCTAATTTTTTTTCACAGACGTCCAGACCTGATTACAACCAGATCCTTGTGAAGAAGCCTGGAAAACAGAAATTTTTTCCTTTTGGATAGATGATAATCATGGTATGGATAAACTGCGTCATACACCAGCTATCGTCGGAGGATATGATACCGGAGAAGATGGAGAATTTTGCGTAACGAGTCCCTTTGTTATAAGTAATTGGTTATATAGTCAATGAATTTTGTGAAAATACGTATAATTGGATAAGTTTTTTTTTGACGAACGCTTTGGATCTGGGTTTAAATTTTAGATTCGTTTTTAAACAAAATCTCTCTTGGATCGGAAATCGGGTATTCGGGTGTGTTTATGATTTATGGGAGTATGGGATGGATCGAGATTTAGATCTTGTGACTTGTGAGATAACTTTTTATTATTATAAATATTCAATAATCCAATTTAAATGGCTATATTTAAGAATTAATTAAGGATATTTTAAAAGAAAAAAAATTATATTGTAAGTTTATGGATTATCTTTTTATGTTTATATAATTATATCAAACACTGCAAAAAGTCATTAAAAACACCAGTCTTTCCTTTGATCCGAAGTGTTATAAGAAAAGTCGTCGTCGTCATTTTTTAAAAATTTCTTTGATAAAAGTATAGAGATTAACTTTCAGAAACAACGTATCTAGTTATTTTATAACTAAACAATATAGATAATAAAAGAAAACCTCAATAAGTTTTTTATTTTTTATTTTTTTTACTGTAGAGTTAATTTTTTTAATAAAATTTAATTACTTTAAAAAAAACAACACAAAGAACTGATATGAATTGAAGATTCTTTGAATGACTAGTAAAAAGAAAGGAAAACTTTCTAACATAGTTATTAGTTAGTAACAAACATGTCTCTAATATAAATATGAGGCAAGGATAGTGCAAAATAATAGAAGAAAATCAACAATTGGCTCTAATCTCATCTTTCTTTTTAATTGCAGAGCTGTTGGAAGAACTCTTGGCAGAATTGATGAGTTCATTGGCCAAGCATTCAGCTATGGTCTTCACATTACGGAAAGCACATTCTCTAGCACCGGTCGTGAGCAAGTGCAAAGCTTGGTTCACTCTTCTAAGGAGAGTGACATCTACAGCTTGGCGTCGAACAACACCAGCAGAACCAATTCTGGTTGCGTCATCTCTCGGTCCACTGAGAATTGATTAACTGTAAAAACATGAATAATTGGGTATCTTTAAAAAATGAAAGAGTCAAAACTACTACTCACCTGTTGATAACAGCATCAATAATGACTTGTACTGGGTTCAAGTCTGTCAGGAGATGAATGATTTCCATGGCATGCTTGACAATACGAACAGCCTTAATTTTTCTTGCATCATCAAAGAGTTTGTCAATCTTTCAATGATAAGATACTGACCTTCTCTGAACCGTTTAACATAGTATCAATCGGCAGTGTATGGGTACATATATGCCATGCTTCTCAGGAGCTACGGCAATATAATCGTTGAGTGATATATCACCAACCTTTGGAGTTAAGATGTAATATTTTTAGCTTATGACAGTAACATACTAAAATTTGTAACCATAAATTAACATTCTATTATTAAACCAATGAGGAAAACAACCCAAGTGGTTATTTTTCAATCAAATACCAGATGCCACAATAAATTCAGCAATAATTTACTTTATAATGAAGAACTTGCTAACTAAGGATAGAAAAGGTAAATGAACATTCTTAGCTTATGATAGTAACATACTAAAAATTGTAACTAAAAATTAACATTCTAATATTAAACCAATGAGAAAAACAACCCAAGTGGTTATTTCTCAATCAAATATCAGATGCTACAATAAATTCAGTAATAATTTAATTTATGATGAAGAACTTGCTAACTAAGGATAGAAAAGGTAAATGAACATCCTTAGCTTATGATAGTAACCTACTAATAATTGTAACCATAAATTAACATTCCATTATTAAACTAATGAAAAACAACCCAAGTGGTTATTTCTCAATCAAATACCAGATGCCACAATAAATTCAGTAATAATTTACTTTATGATCAAGTGGTTATTTCTCAATCAAATACCAGATGCCACAATAAATTCAGTAATAATTTACTTTATGATCATGAACTTGCTAACTATCATTGAACATTCTAAGGACAAAAAACAAATTAATCATTTGATGATACAAAATTTAGGTTTTTTTATAAACCTAAATTTTCATTAGGAAACAAAACAAAAATTTAGGTTAATTATCAAAAACAATGTAACAAAAAAATTAAAAAGAATCATTAACATTTAAATTTAATACCAATTTAGCATATAAGGTAAAGTGATCTTGAACAATTTTGAAAATAAATTAACATTCTCAATATAAAAAAAAGCTAATATAACATGGATAGTTATAGATAATTTCTGAATTAAACAAAAACAGATGATACGCGAAATTTAGTACTAATTTAACTTAGGGATTAATTGATCATGAATATACATAGAATGGTAAAATAAAATTAACATTCTTCGGACAAAAAAAAACATGTCACACAAATCTTAACAGATCATTTCTCAAGTTCATATGATAAAATCATTAATTAATATTCCAGTTGGACATTTGTACGATTAAAAACACAATTGAGATCCAAACACAATCCAAAGGAGAAAACAAAAACAGATTCAAAAAAGACTGTACTAACATAACATTCTTCGAAGGTCCATTTATTGAAATTTGAAAAGACTCACTTCCGGAATCCAATCCTTCTCCGCCATCTTGGATCCCAACAGAAATCGCGAAGGTAAAAACAATTGAATCAATGAAGCGTGGGAAAATTTAGAGAATCATGTTTAGGGTTTAAGTTTGAACGACTTTATACCGGAATAGTTTGAAATAAAGCTTAATGGACTGAAGAAAAAGTTTAAGCCCGTTCAGTCCAACATCAGATCACTGGGCTTATCCCAGCCCAGCCCACTAATTATGATAAACAAATCTCCATTTCGATCCAATGGCCAATGTTAAATATCGGTATTGGACGGCTTTGATTACATTTATTATACGTGTGATTGTCATCAGTCATCACCAGTTCTCAGTCAATAGTCGCCAGTCATCGACGGAGAGGGCGGAGAGAGATGGGGTTTGGGATTTTCTTTCCGCTCTTCTGCTGCGCTTTCATTCTTTTCTTCTCATCGGAATTATCTCCGGTGAATAGTTCGATACCGGGAAAGTTCGATGGATTCATCTACGGAAATAATCCGGCGAGGGAGGATTCTATCATAGTAGAAGCTTTCATGGATCCGATCTGCTCTGATAGTAGAGATTCGTGGGAGCCTCTGAAATTAGCGTTCGAACACTATTCGCCAAGTATCTTCCTTATGGTTCATCCTTTTCCCCTTCCGTAAGTCAATCACCGTCGATTTCATCACTGTTATCTAACTGTTATTTGCTTAATTCATCTATTCATTCGATAAATACATCAATGATCGAGTAAGATTCTCATGATCGTTAATTTAGGGTTTAGTTTGCATTTCCGCCCAAATCAATAATTGAGTAAAATTCTAAAGACCGTTAATTTAGGATTTGGTTTGCATTTCCGCCCAAATTAATAATTGATTAAGATTCTGAAGACCGTTAATTTAGGGTTTGGTTTACATTTCCACCCAAATCAATAATTGAGTAAGATTCTAAAGACCGTTAAATTAGGGTTTGATTTGCATTTCCGCCCAAATCAATAATTGAGTAAGATTCTAAAGACCGTTAATTTAGTTTTTTTTCCCCCTTCTTCCAACAGTTACCATGATAATGCTTACGTTGCAAGTCGGGCTCTTCATATCGCAAATCAACTGAATTCATCGTCAACATTTCCATTATTGGAGTTGTTCTTCAAATATCAGGTAATTCACTGTTGTTCATGATGAATTGGATGGATGTTGACATGTTGTTAACCTTTATTATTAGTTTAAAAACAAGCAGTTTAGAAAACAGTTCTTATGCAGGGAAACTACTATAACACACCAACAGAAGATCTTTCAAGATCCTCCATTGTAAGTGACATAGCAATTCTTGCTGCAAATGCTGTTGGAGATAACTCATTATCCGCCTTCAAAAATGGTTTCCAAGATCCAAATACAGATACCATGACAAGGACTTCTTTTAAAGTGAGATTTGCATGAAAGAAATCTTAATCACTATGATTCATTTCAAGTTTTCAGACTGACGAAAAATGAAATCCTCTTATTCAATTTTACAGTATGGCTGTTCGAGAGGCGTTTCCGGCGCACCGTACTTTTTTGTCAATGGTTTCCTCTTGCCTGACGCAGGTTCTGCGCTTAGCTACACCCAGTGGACTGCCATAATTCAACCATTATTATCACAACAGATAGCAGCAGATCATTTGTTGGCTTCTGATTTATGATCAATTTATGTCATTTTAGACATTTAGAAACTAGAATGATGGTTGTAAATAATGGGTTGATTATTGGAAATGACCAACCCCCTTCAAATAAAATAAAAAGCTACCTTACCATTTGCAAAAATAAAGATGTCATTTTCTTGCAATTTTATTGCCAAATATTCAAGTTTATATTGATTACTGTTGCAGAATCTTGTAGATTATGAAAATATTGCGATAAAGAGCATCTTGAGATATCATTTCTAACATACTTTCTAAAGTTTGGCATACATAATTGGATGGATATATGAGGTTGGTATCAGTATTCACTAATAGAAAATTTTAGCAACAACCAAAATCTGATACAAACCAACAACCACCGACATGAGACCAGACATTGAAAGACAGTCTTATTCTAACATAAAAAGAAACTATTAAAATGAAATCATTGTCCATTTTTCTTGAGAGACTGCTGTTCAACATACCTGTTTCCAAAAAGGCAGAGACTCCATAAAAATATAAAAACAAATCTACAAGGAAAGGAAAAATATGAACAGAATAAATCACTTGCCTTCCAGTATAAAACCCTGCCGAATACCAGGCCCCAATAACTTGTGCGAGATCTGTCTCTGTCTCATTCACGTTATTTTGTAACTCAGGATTTTGGGGTTTCTCTTGAGTGTAACATTTGCCATTCTCTGCATCAGGAATAATGAGGAAGTGTTATAAAACCATTCATTATGATTTATGGCTAATATTGTACTTGACAACCCATGATATCTAAATGGAAAATTTATGTTCAAATTTCAAAGACAGTTGCAGAAAGAGAGTGCATTATTATCATAAACCAGCCTAAATTTCAATGTAATGAAAAGCATAAAAGGAAAAAGAAAACTTCAATTGAGAACTAATTGTGTGAGAATAAATAAGAACTACAGATCTAAACTATTGACCAGATTTAGACGATTACAGGTTGGATCTACTTATACCATTTAAAATAAGGTATTTAAAGTTATACTGAAATGAACAGAAATCGCTAATTGCAATTTCTGCCAATTTTTGTCCCTCCCAGAGGACAGACAATCGCACTTCTAAGCGTCCGGTAACTGTGCAAGCAGATCCAATCATCTCTTTAAACCAGTAACCATCTTCCACACCCTTCAATCCTATTGAGGTTAGTTAGGTATTACTGTTTATTAATTAGTTATAGGTATCAGGAACATATTAATAAGTAAAAAATTGGAAATTTAACATTGTACTTAGTTAGAGTAATTGTTTCTTTAGCCTCAACCAGAATGGTTAGTGCTTTCACTTTATTTGTTATGTTTATTTTGTAATGGGCCGGTATTCTTAGCTCTAAAAAAGGATACCAGAACCTCTTATTTTTGAGATGTTACAATACAATTGCATCTCACAATACAATTGTAAATATATAAGATTATATGAAAAATTATGTAAAAAAAATGAACAGGCTTCATGTGTCGTCTAGGCAACCCAGACAATCATGTGACTAACTTCATAGCATGATCGCCTGTAAAAGCTTGCTATTGACAATTAATTTAATGGCAGTGAGTATTATAATATATTCTAAATTATTCCGAGAGAGTCATTTAAATAAGAATCTTCAGAATCAATAGTTCACAATTGTAGTTCACTGGTTCCCATTATACTTTGCAACTATCAAACTAAACATTAGTCTTTGGTAAGTTTAAGTGTGATGTACTAACCTGTAGCTCCAGTATTGAATGCCAATGGATAAAATTCAGAACCTTCAGGGTATGATGAAGTTGCAGGGTATGCCGAAGGATAAGTATAGGGGATTTGAGACTGATATTTAAACTGGTTAGTCATTGGATACTGAGTATAAAGCTTCTCATTGGCTTGATACATTTGGTGCATTTGCATTACAATTTTTTCTTGCTGTTCCCTAAGGTCAATGTATTGTTTTTCAAGAAGATTATACTGTACGATCGATTCGTCTGAAACCCCTTTGAATTCTTCTTCGCACAACACATCGGTGGTATGTGAATCTTGACCTTGATTCAAGGATACATTAGAAGTACCATTCCTTCAGAAAAAAAAGGGGCAAAATAATCAAAAACACTGATGTGAAAAATATCAATACGGGTGTGTATCGAATTACATGTATGCTTATTGCTTAGAGAATTGAGACTCACACATGAATCCCATCCAAAGGATCCTCAGAGCCTTTGGGATTACTATTGTTATTTGCACTAAAGCTGGTGTCAGAAACCTGCTGATCAGTTGCTACCATTGAATCGTTGGGCACAAAATCAACTGTACTTGCTTCCTCTTTCTCATCCACTTCTTTTACTTCTGTTTCTACTTCCTTGTTATTATCCGTCAATCTATGCAAACTCTGTTAAATTACAAGAAATGAATGGAGTTTATACAGAAAAATGAAGGGTTCAGTTTAGTTTCTGCAATAAGAACAAAAATATCCAGGAATCAAATAGGAAAAAAATAACTTCATGGCGATTGGTCACAAATCATAAAAACAAACTATAACAAATCATCTGTCGTCGATCAGTAAGAGAAGAAACTAGAGCTTTGATCTACAGAGAGAGCATGGGATAGGATCAAAGGAAAAACCTTGTAGCTAGATAAAGCTTTGTTGAGCGCATTCACCAGAACAGAATCGTCCCAGGGATCACCTTGTGCCATCGTCCACAATTTTCTTTTAGGGTTTACCTAGTAATCTACTCTGTAAAACATAAATCCTCCAAGACTCCAATTAAACATTTATATTTAAACCCAAAATAATGTCCTTTACATATTTTTAGCCTTTACATTCAATTTATTACAATAATATCCCTAGACTTCAAGACACACAAATACGGAATTTTATAGGGTTGATTTTTTATAGAGTATACATTTTTACAAGTAAAAAAAACTTACCTTTGGGTGATATCATTAATTACATAATAGTGGAAATTAAATTAAAATTGCGTAAACGAGAATAAAATTTTAAACGATCAGCAATCTTAATAGTTATTGTGACCAATTGAGCTAATTTCTCTATGTATTTATATGATTAATATGAACACGACACAGTCAAGTTTTTTTTTAAACACGAATACGACACATTGGCACATTTTAATAACACCATCCGCTTACTACCTTGAATGAGAGTGATACCCCCTGCAGTCTAGACATTGCCCAGCTCATTATCCCTGATTCGTAACTCTTTCTTGTGCATAACTGAAGTAATCCGATTTGTAGAAAATATCTAGATTTGCGCTAAAAAGCTTTTTAATTATCTCAATCGGTCGTGGATTCTCCCCTGTCGTCAGACGCTTGTTTCGCTCCTACCATATAAACCAACAACACATACCGCAAATACAATACAGTGATATTAGAATGTTTAGTGTCTTCCAAAATCCATGAGATGATCTTGAAGTGCAACCTTGTTAAAATATATGATTCTACAAGTTAATATTTCATGATGATCTTATGATCAATACAAGAACAGGGCAAGTGCAAGTTGATGATCTTATGATGAAACAAGTTATTTTATTCACTTTGTTACAAACAAAAAAGTGGATGAATGTTTAAATGAAATGATTGTGATTTAATTTGTTTTATGTGTGAATGACTTGTTTTCAGGTTTATTACTTTTACATGGCAACAGATACGAATGAGCCATGTCCAAAATTACAATACTAGGGTTCTTCAACTCTTCTCGGTTGATTTCGATTTCTCTCTCCTGCCATTCCGCAACCAGCAACGAGTCGACTTTCTCAAACTTTTTAAAAAAATATCAGATAGAAATATATCCCCTTTTGGTGCCCATTGACGTCTTTCCCAGCTGAAACAAAGATTATTTGAGACATGCAGACTTTAAATAGGCATCAATCATCACTTGATAATGGTCCTAACGAACACCTTATTCTAGCCTTTCGTCTGTACGGTGAATTTTTTTCGCATGAGGATTACAACTAGGGCAAAAATTTAAGCCATATGGTGGGTTCTCATAGGCGGTGCGGTGCTCACATAGAGTACTATTCACGGTTCAAAAAAGTAGAAAGCGCTTCAATTTTCCAAGAAGTGCTTTTTCCACTTTGGGCGCTTTATAGTGCTTAAAGCACCAGTGGCATATAATTTTTTTAAATCCTGTAAATATAAAATAAAACATAACATGAATATTCAAGTAATTTCATATAACATAGTAACATACATATCTAAGCAAATTAAATCCAAGTCATTTCATAACATTCAACGTAATTATCATCACAAGAAGCACCTAAATCACAATTATTCAGATGATCACTAATATTTTATTGTATTTCATCCATAATCATCTGATATTGCATGGGATTCAATTCCCATTTCTCTAAATGAGGTCCTCGTTCTCTAATATGCAAATCCACGAGCTTGCCCACTCCTTGTAGACGGTCTCGGTTGTTCAGCAACACCTGAAGCTTCCTCCACTTGTGCCCATGTTAGTCCACTTGTGCCCATGTTAGTTCAGCAACATCTGTTTCCCCTTCTATGTCTGTCATCCACTCTTTATTAAAGTTCATTGAATCTACTCTTATTGGATCATACTTCCAATTCCAAGAGTCTGTGTCGTTGGATACGTTCATCTAATTTTTGATTGCACGTTATGTACACCAAACGATCCAATCGTTTTGAATTCAATCGATTCTTTTTCCTCGAATGGATCTGCAAATGATAAGTTAAAAACGGGCATTCATTATTTTTATTAAGTATGGTAATTACGTATTTACAATTGACGAGTGAGGTCATACATGTTCAAATAAGCAGAGGCACACAAAGCTAAGATTCGCATTGCGTATCTTAATTCTTAATTATGTGGTGAAAGTCCCATAAGTATCCCATCACATAATTGTAAAGAAAATCATCATTTGTCAAACATGATTAATTGTCAAACAAAGAAAAAAGTTTTTGATTGTCTACTTAGTTCGGATGAGTCAATTGCCAATTTAGCAATTAACGATCCAAATCTTTCAGTTTTATGCTTGTACAAGTAACTATCCATAACGACCTTCATTCTAACTTGATCGGCATCGATCATCTTCTCCATGCAATCTTGAAAAGCCTCCTCATATGACGTTATTTCTTCAATACAGCAAGTACTACAATCGATAGAGAATGAATTTAGTGATAGTGAACCATAACTCATAACTATCCAAAATGAATTAAATACCTTTTTATCTTGCAGTACACTCCTGGATTGAGGAATGCTACTGCTTTGAATAATGGAGACTGAAAGTGCTTGGACCAGCAATTTTCTAAAATTTTCATAATAGGCAAATAAAATCATGTTCAATATTTTGGAAAATTATTATTATTACATTCTTAGTCTTCAGAAATGCAGCCGTTAGAGATAACAAATTTGGTTTTGTATCACCGTCTACCAATCTCAAGACGACAAGTATGGGTTCAGAAACTTTTAAACAATCTTTTACAGTAATCCAGAAACGAGTGTTGACGACGTACTAAATCTGCAACCGTGAGACCATCTTTCTGTTGAATCGTGATCCGAAGCTAAAGGGGTGGTTAATAGTCTCTTTTTGGTTAATGCAGATTGTAGAGAAAGATCTGCAAAACACTCAAAAAAATACAATATCTAATATGATAATAATATAATACAGAAATTATCCAGTGAGTTCATCATAGGGTGAGCTCAAAAACGTTCACCCTATGTGAGCCGTTGGATCTTCTGGGAATTCATCTAAGCCATTCTTTCATTTTAAGGTTTTTTAATGTTTTTTAATATTTAGGCCTGCACACATCCCCATGTATTTCTTCACTTTCTTTACCTACCTAGTACGTACCTAAGGCTCCAACAGGTCCGGGCCCGGGTCTGGGACCAATTTCAGGCCCGGTAAAGGGTTTGGACCCGGATGGCCGGGTCCAGGTCCAGATTAGCCAGACCTGGCTGGACCCGGACCTGGACCTGGCTAATTTAAATGTTACAAAAAAAATATTAATATTTAAATAAATTAGGGGTTTAAATATAAATATTTTATTGTATATTGTTTCACTATTTCACCATGGTTATTTTTTTATTTACTACTTAGTATTTATTCATTCTTTCACCAATATTAGGGTTAGGGTTTCACAATTTCAACACCGTACCCCTAAAATGCTATAAAGTATTCTCCCCAATGATGATCTCCCTCCAAATCAAAATGATGCACTTCTAAATGAAGAAATTTATAATTTTTAAGTTAAAAAAAATTAATTTACTGGACCCGGACCCGGCCCAGACCCGGATCAAATTCACGGGTCCGGATCCAGCTCAGCCGTCCCAGACCCGGCCCATTTACAACCTTACTAGTACCTACATGATGTAACCTCTAACTTTTCAGAAAATTATACCTTATTTACATATTTTCTTCCATAATTTTTCTTTTCTACTTTCCACACCGCGCTGCTGGAACCATTTCACGTAGTCGTTTTTATTTTCATGGTCGCCGGACCTGCGTTTCTATTCTCTACTCTCCTCACATGTATATCACCTAATCGTTTTTTATGTCACGGTCGCCGGAGCTGCTGAACCCATCGTGTTTTCTATTCTCTACTTTCCAAACATTCATCTCACATAATCGTTTACTATTTCACGGTCGCCAGAGCTGCTGAAACCATTTCATCTCCACGTCGGTATGTGTCTCCTCCTTTATCTTATCGCCTTCTTCTACTGGTTATATCCGCACCTGTCGCGCAATGTCTGTGTGGATTAATTAAGTGCTTCCCTTACCTTGTGAAACCTTTCTTTACGAAAATCCTTAAACTGATGTTCCTTAATTCGTTGACAGACCTGTGTCCCTTACATGCTTCTAACCGTCTTTCCAAAACTACTCATACTGTCGTACGAGAATTACATATCGTCGTTGTTCTTAAAATAATGCCGACCCATACCCTTACATGATTACATCCGATGTCCCAAAACTACCTCATAGCGTGGTTCACCAATCATATGTCGCGTTGTCTTCAAATAATGCCGGCCCAGAACCTCAAATGGTTACAACCGCTGTTCCCAAACTACTTTTCCAGAAATGCTTACAACCGTCGTTCTGAAACATATTGATACTATCTTACGAGAATTACACGTCGTTCATGAAATGCTTCAAATGGTTCCGACACATGCCCACAAATGCTTAATACCGTCATTACAAAACTACTCATACGGTCGTACGCAAATTTAATGTCGGTGTTCTTTAAAGGATGCGATCCATACCCTGGAATGTTTACACCCGCTGTTTTGAAACTACTTCCTATCGTCGTCCACCAAACATATGTCGCGTTATTCTTCAAATGGTGTCGGCCCATTACCTGAAACGGTTACACCCGCCGTTCTGAAACTACTTTATACACCCGCTGTTCCGAAATCATTAATTGCATACTGTCGTTCATGAACTATATCAATCATATGTCATGAAATGTTTTATGCCCTTTCTTTGCTTGTCTTTTTATTTGCAATCTCCCTAACCCCTAACATTTTCCTTTCTCACAGCTTCACAATGGATGACAATCTTCAGACATCGACCTCTATCAATAGCCCTTCCCGTAATACCAATAACTTGTTTTCTTTAACGTGGGAGGTTCCTTCATGCAAATCTTTCAATGCTTTCCATACCTTGTGAGTTGTATCCAAGCATCGAATTCTGCTATACTCAGATTCATTGAGTACACCATATAGTGTATTCAATGCTCTTGAGTTGTTGTTTTCCTTGAGGATATCCATTTCTTCCCAAGTCTCTTCTTTGCTCGTTGAAATTTCATAATCTTCTAATATGATCTTTCATACTCCATTGTTGATTGACTTTAAGTGTAACTTCATCTTGTTCTTCCAGAAGTCATACTTTACTCCATCGAACCTGGGAGGTTTGTTCGATGCAAGACCAATACTGCATTCACCATTTGGTGTCATAGTTGTTGTTGTAAGATGTTAGTCTGACTTCAACGGAACTTGACTCTAATACCACTTGTTGGATCGTGATCCAAGGCTATAAGGGGGGATAATAGCCTCTTTTCGATTTGTACAGGTTAATAACGGACTTACCTGTAAACACTTAATACAAAAATGGTTGAATGATAATAATAATATAATATTGTTAACAATATAATACTATTGTATGATTTAAAAAGTATAATATTATATCTTATAATATAATATTATATATATATATATGAAATTTGCTTTTCTCTCTCAAAGTTTACTACAGTATATAAATATTGAGTCAACTTATTAGATAATGTTTTATAAACAACTGTAGTATATGAATACTAAGCTATATTATAAGCACAAGTTATATTATAGAGTAAATGACCAGATAACTGGATATATATACGATAAGTAAATGCTTGAACAAATATCTAAATAAAGATTTAAAACAATAAATATAACCTCAGATAATTGATCAGATAACTGGATGAGGGATCTGTCGAAAATAGTCAACCTCTATACTTAACCAAATAACTGGAAGAAGGATCTTTTTCAATTAAGTGTTGTTTAGTTGTTTTTAAATAATAGATAAATACTAATTTTAACAAAGAGCAACACAAGAGAATTTATACTGGTTCACCCAAACAAGGGCTAATCCAGTCCAGACAACTATCGGAGTTCACTAGCCTAAAGGTTATGGCAAAACCTTAGAGTATCAAGGAAACTATTTAAAACCTCTCTAAGCTTTAAGGCTAACTTCGCTTAGAAACCAGTCTTTTACGGGTAGACTCACACCTTAGAGTATTATGAAAACTTTTAAAAACCTCTTAACCTTTACGGGTAGGTTAAAACCTTAGAGTATCAAATAACTCTTAAAAACTTAGAAATCTTTTAAGGTAGATTCGACCTAAGAGTTTTCCCGAAAACTCTATAAAACTAAACTTAGAGCTTTTTGGTTTAGCTTAAAATCCTTCTCTCACACTTTGATGATATTGAGACAAAACCTCTCAACCAAAGTAGACACACACAAGAGATGATTAGAGGAGTGGAATATTAAGCAAACAACACTTCTTACTTGTAAAGATGAACAAAAAGATTAAAAGAAGAAGTTGGAGAGCTTTTGAAAAGCTAGAACACTTGAGAACTTTGGAAGCAAGAACACGTATGAACTCAAATGTGGAGTGAAAAGCTCTTTAGATTGCTTGAGGTGTGGTAAACGATTTATGAGGGTTTACCCTTCTATTTATAGTCTTGGCCACTTGATGTCCACCCTTGGATCTTCAATGGATGGCTCCTTGATTTCTCACATAAATCCAAGTTTTATCTTGAAAATCTTATCTTGAATAGTGTTTCATTTCCTTGGATAGTGTGTTGTTTGGGAATCTTATCTTTGAATTTCCTTAGAATAATTTCAACGTAAATAGTGTTTTGTCCCTTTAGAATATTATACATTGAATAAAGAATTAAAGATAATAATGATAATATTCAGGGTAAAGATGCAATTATTTCAATTTGAATTTTAACTTTGAATTAAACCTTTGATTCAAATGATTTATTAATTAATTGGAGTTAGGTTTAATATTGACTAATTTCACCCTATAGATTATTAATAGCGTAATTAGGATTTAAATTAACATGATTAAAATATAATTTTATGTCGACAATTTTGATTCTACAATACCCTCATGAAATTCACTTGCCTAAAGATATTGGCAAAACCTACCAGAGCTTTTACTAGGCTACACTGCTCAAGAATCTCTTGTAAGATTTTAAGGCTATAACGCTTACGAACCTCACAAGTTCACCAAGTAAACTTACGATTTCCCCAAGTCTTTCAAGGTAGACTTAGCACTTAAGAGTTTTACCAGGAAACTCTATAAAACCAACCTTGAATCTTTGCAGGTAGATTCAACCTAAGAGTTTTAACAGGAAACTCTATAAAACTAACCTAGAGTTTTTTGGTTCATATCAATAATCTTCTTTGCACTTTGGTGATCTTGAGAACAACCTCTCTCAACCAAAGTGGAACACACAAGAAAAAGATGTCAGAGTTTTGGACAACACTTCTACTTAACTTGGATCATTCAAGAATATTAGAAGAAGAAGTGTAGAGCTTTGTAGAGCTTTGAGCAAAGAGCACTTGGACATAACTTTGGAATGTTGGAAACTTGGAAGCTTATGAAGGTGGTGAACGTTGGAAATAGAAATGTGGAGCTCAAAGTAGAGATTTGAAAAACTCTTGTATTGTGGTTAACGTTGGCAATGAGTATACCCCTTTATTTATAGTGTTGGCCAACTCATCTCCACCATTGGATCTTGATTGAATGGTTCCATGACTCCTCACTAGAATATAAATCCAAAATGTGTTGGAGATTCTTCCTTAATTTCTTCAATGAAGGTGGACTCTTGGATTTATGTATTAAGCTCTTTAAACCATGTTATCTCCAATGTGTGAGAGTGCACAATCACTTTTTTGAGTTTAAATCATTGGTAATATATATATATCTCAACAAAAAAGAGATGTGATCACAAGCGATCCACCTCACACTCTTCGCGTCTATCCGGTTAATTGATCTTACGATCGCATAACCCTCAAAGAACTTTGAGGACTGACTCAATGATTCTTAGAACGATCTATGCCTCATCGTTCTTACGTAGTGGGCCTTGGACAATGGGGAGTGTAAAAACCTTGGTATGCTCCATGACCTCTTTTCCTTTTCTAAGGGAAAACTCTGTCATCATCTTTCGGTCCACTACTCGTAAGTGAACCCACATATCGTGTCTACTAACTTTTAGGAAATCCTATCCCTAATGGGATAGAGGTTCCTATGGACATGACTTATTAGGTCATTCCATTAAACAATCATTACTTGACTTGCTTGTGCTATTGGTAGGTTAGGATTCTATTTTTAGTTGAATCCCAACTCTACCGCGCGCTAGCCTACATGTTACATTTCTTAAAGTGTGTTCCTACCGAATTTAGAATACAACAATTTTTTTTTTAAACAGTAAAGAAATTAAGTTGATGTTGTTTCCACTCTTGTAGTCCACCCTTCAGCTAGCCTTTATTCCTGGTTGGTTCCTTTAGCTTTGTACCTACTTGGCATGAAAGTTGAGTTGATGTCCTCCACAATTCGTCTTCCAATCTCTTGGGGTATGGTGCGCCAATCCTCGTGCACTCTTCTGTTCCTTTCTGTCCAAATCCCCCACACAGATGCTGCAATGTATGCCCAAGTCAATCCCCAACATATTGAATTCTTTGTTCTCGCATGTGCTTCATCCATGCATGGCTTGTTTTAGAGAAATTCCTGCACATGTAATTAAACAGGGTTTTGCAGATAATAAATATGACCACAAGTCCTTAGCGAATTTGCATTTGAAGAACACATGGTCTTGTGATTCCCATGGTCCTCCACATAAAATGTAATCCGTGGCTTCCCCTCTCATCCTACCTGCCCAATCTGCTCTCATAAATTTATTTGACCATCTAGCTCTCCAAAGTGTCATGTTGAATTTCCTAATGCTAGTTGTTCATATTCCCTCCCAATATTTATCTATGGGCTCTGTTTCCCTAAAAGATTTCCAAGTATTTTTATAAGTTAGTGATGTTCCCTTACCCGCCCATGTATGTGAGCTTATGTCTTTTACTTGTCCCATGTGAGCCATTCATTCTCTTTGTCCAAGGAAAATACTCTTTTTCAACCCATGTGAATAACCTATTTTCCTGATCAAAGATATTAATTCAAAAGGTTAAGTAAAATAACAATAATCACATAGTAAAAAGTGTTGACCTGTTGACCACGAATTAAGGTTTTGACTTTTGACTTATTTTACACATGGTTAAATAATTCTAAGGTTTAATATGAGCTTAATTGAAATTAAGTTTAATTCAAAATCAAATCACCCTATTAAATAGTAAAGTCAAAATGTTGACTTGTTAACTATAAATCGACTTTGGACTTGGTTTAAACATGGTCAACCAATTCTAAGGTTTAATATGACCTAATTGAAATTAGGTTCAATTCAAAATATCAATTCACCAGTTGACTAATAACATGATTAGAGTTAATTAAACATGATTATCAATACAAACTATGTATCTATTGAAGAATGGACAATGACGATTGTGGAGGATGATGGTGGAGTGGAGGAAGAGAATGATGATTTGTTGAATTGGAACTGTGGTTCAATCCACTGGATTCCAATACTTTTATAATCAAAATAGATCTCAACAACCCACACTTGTGGGCACTACTTAACAACTAACTAATTCTATCTTTAACTAATTACAATTTATATTCACACCCCCTCAATCATGTGAGAATGGTCTCACAAGATTGATTCGTTGTTGCGCAAATCCTTTAGGCGATAATGCTTTGGTAAGCAAATCCGCTTTTTGTAACATTCCCGGAATATGAGATATGTGCACCGAGCCTGCATCAATTCTTTCTCTAACATACTTGAGATCAATCGCGACATGCTTTAGTTTGGAGTGACATGCCGAGTTGTAGCTAGAAAAACTGCACCTCGATTGTCCGATTTTAGTGCAATTGGAATTTTTACACCGACTCCCAATTCCACTAGTAGATTTTTAACCCACTCTAACTCTTGAATAATTGTGGCGATGGCTCTATATTCCGATTCGGTGCTCGAACGTGAGACCGTACTTTGCTTACGAGAACTCCACGTAACCAATGCATTACCGATGTATATTAAATATCCCGTTTGACTTTTTCGATCAATTTTATTTCCGGCTCAATCGGCATCGCAATATCCTGTAATTGTGAAATCATTAACTTTCCCGAGTGTGATACCCCAAGATGAGTACCCGAAAGATATCTAAGCACTTTCTTCATAGCCGTCCAGTGGAGAGGCTTTGGGGAGGACATGAATTGCGACAATTTATTAACTGCAAATTAAATGTCCGGTCTTGTCAACGTGAGATATTGAAGTGAGCCAACGATACATCGTTAATCTGTAACTTGTTCTATTGGTGTCTCATCGGAGTAGAGATCTTGGTTGGTCAACATAGGTGTAGTTGAAAGCTTCATATTGTCGAGATTAATTCCCTTGAGTAAATTCACCAGGTATTGAGTTTGGCATAGATGTAATCCATCCTCTACATTTCTAACTTGAATTCCCAAGAAATAAGAGATGCACCCGAGCTTTCGTACTACAAATTCTTCACCTAGTTGATCCATTACTTTTTCCACGGTGGATTCATCAGAGCCGGTGATAACGATATCATCGACATATACAAACAGATATATCCTGCACTCAATAGGATTAGTCTTGTATAATAAAAATAATGATGGATCCGAGCAGCTTTGAACAAACCCCAACGTGATAAGAAATTTTCGAAGCCATTTATTTGAACCACATCCTCGGCGCTTGTTTTAAACCATACAAAGTCTTATTAAGTAGGCAAACGTGATCTGGAAAATTCTGATCAATAAATCCCATAGGCTGTTGTATGATGATTCTTTCCTCGATGTCCCCATGCAAAAATGCATTGGAGATATCAAGTTGAGATAGTTTCCACGAATTCGAGACCGGATTAACTATCGGACTGAAAGTTTCATTGTACTCCGATCCCTCTATCTGCCAGAGTCTATTGGCCACTAATCTTGCTTTCAATTTTTCCACTGATCCATCCTCCCTTTGTTTTACTTTAAAAATTCATAACGAATTAATCACATTGCTATCTGGACTCCTCAGAATTAATTTCCAGGTGTTATTCCTCTGAAGTGCCTCAAATTCTTGCACCATGGCGGCCTTCCACTCTGGAATTTACAGAGCTTGTTTTGGCGAGCCTGAAACTATAATGTCGCAAGGTGACACTGAGAGTGCATATTTTGGATTGGGTTTGACAATCCCACGTTGAGGTCGTGTCACTATTCGATTTTCCGGAATTGACCCTTCCGATGAGACACTCGAACCCGATCTGGCCGGCGAGCCTATGGTCGGCAAGAAATTCCCGCTCGACGTTGGGCCATAGGTTGAGAACTCTCCGTGCTAGAGCTGTTCATTTCTTGACTTGGACTGTCAAGCAATTTTTCCATACTATTATTATTATTATTATCAACATGACTTGGGCTTAAATTTTCTGGACCCCCGTTAGAAGTGGAAATATCTGAATTAATTTCGGTTGGACCGGATTTAACAGTGGTTGGGCTTGAAATGAATTCCGGACTCCCAATAGTGATCGGGCCTGAAATGTTAGTTTTTGGGCAAATATCACAATTATCCCTGTCCAAGCATTTATTTAGAGAAAAATTGTCTTCCTCAAACTTGACATCTCTTGAGATATATAGCTTTCCAATAACCGGATCTAGACAGATATACCCTTCATACTTTGCTGGATACCCCAAGAAGATGCACTGTGTAAATTTGCGATCCAGTTTTGAAGAGCAATATGGTCGTAAACACGAGTAGCATTTGCACCCGAACACCTTCAAGAAACCATAATCTGGCTTTCTTCCAAATAATTTCTCCAAGGGGGATTTTCCTGCATTTACCCGATGGATTACGATTATAAAGATAAGTAGCTGTTAATACCGCAAAATCTCAATATTTATCAAGTAACGATGCATGTTGAAGAATTGTGACTGCAGTATCAACCAAGTGTCTGTGACGGCGCTCAACTGTCCCCATTTGTTGATGACTGTAGGGGCACGAAAGCCGATGTATAATTCCAAACCCTTTAAGCATTGAGGTCATTTTCTTAAACTCTAATGCATTATCAGTTTGAAACTCTTTAATTGAACACCCTGCTTGGTTTTCAATAATCTTTTTAAATTTGAGAAATATTTCTCCAACCTGTGATTTTTTTTGAAGTGGAAATACCCAGTTGTAACTGGTACTTGCGTCTACGAAATTCACGTAATGCCGATATCCTTCAGATGAAACACACAGGACCGGACCCCATATATCGGCTAGAATTAATAACAAAGGCTTATCATAGACCGTTGATTTAATATGATGAGGTAAGGTTGATGACTTCCCTACCTTACACGAATTACAACAGTTCAAATCCTTACATGATATTTGAATTACTTTTTCTCTTACTAACTGATCAACTGCCCTCTGATGCAAGTGACCCAACCGGCAATGACATATTTTATTTGTAGTTCTTTCACCCAACAGTGCGGTAGGATCTTGACTTATATTCACTAGTAATCGATACAAGCCATTTTCTTGATCCCCTTCCAGGAGCACCTCCTTAGTGACCACATCTTTTACCTTAACACTCTGAGAATCAAATTCCACAAATACGTTATTATCGACACAAAACTGATATACCGATAATAAATTTTTGGAGGCATTAGGAACAAATAATAATTCGTTGGAGCATGAATAATCTCTGTCCACTTAGAAATTCAGACTTCCCTGAGTGTGAAATTTGCATGCCATCACCACTAGCTGTAGTTATAATGGTCGTCGGACCATGATATGAATAAGCTTTTTGTAAATTATTTCTTATACCTATGATGTGAGTGAAAGCACCCGAGTCTGGATACCAAATAGAAGTTCTTTCCTCAGATTGATTGGCAGCAAAATTTGCCGACGGAGATGCTAGCCCTACTACAACCAATTTCCTGTTGTGAGTAGGAGAAAATTTCTTAGCATTAAATCTATCAAAGCAGTTTAATGCCCCATGCCCCTTTCTGTTACAAATTTGGCAAGGGAAATTTCTGACAGCATTTGCGCGATTTTCAACAGAGGACGACGGACTGAAATTTCTGGCGCGATCGCGATCGTCTCCAGATGACAGACCGGTGCGATTTCCCCGACTCGATCTGACTTCGGCGCTGCCAAATTCACGGAGAAGGCAGACGACGGTAGGCGGTTCTCTTCAGATTGGCGCAGCTTCTGGTCCATAAGCAGCGATTGCAGGTCGACGAGAGTCATGGTTGGGTCGCATCGCGTGGTCACCGAATTTGAGAACGTGGAATACTCTGGACCTAGACCGCCGACCACCATTATCACTTTGTCTGCCTCTGTGACCTTCTCCCCAATTAATTCCATCTCATCGATTAGCGCCTTGGCATGAGCAAGATATGCCGACATTGTCATAGCCTCCTTCTTCATCGTCAGAAATTGACGCCGGAGGAATAAAATCTGGGTTACCGAACCCGACAAGTACAACTTGGCCAAAGCTTTCCAGACCTCAGCGGACGATGTCAAGCTCGCCACTTGAGACAGAATGTTCGGCGACAAAGATTGGAAGAGCCATCCCAAGAGAAGCTGGTACTGTCGCACATACATTGGTAATTCAATTAAATTGATTTCACCTTCCACATACCTCAACAAATCTGTGCCGATGAGCACACAAGTGGCCTGAGCCTTCCACGAAACATAGTTATCCTTGGTGAGAGTGACAAACGAGAGTTTCTTCATATGAAGAACTTGATCTCCCAAACGAGTGATGGCTCCGTATTGAAGAATGGACAGTGACGATTGTGGAAGATGATGGTGGAGGAAGAGAATGATGATTTGTTGAATTGGAACCGTGGTTCAATCCACTGTATTCCCGATACTTTTATAATCAAAATAGATCTCAACAATCCACACTTGTGGGCACTACTTAACAACTAACTAATTCTATCTTTAACTAATTACAATTTATATTCACATTGATAGTATCAGCAATTTAGATTCTACACTTCCTTCCCTACCCATGGATGCCAATTAAATGTCCTCAAGACTTCTGATTGTTCGTGCAAGCTCTTTAATGCGCGATGACAAATCTAGTGACCCTCGACCTAACAAGTTCTTTTCCTTTGGTCGTCTCTAACCATTTGCTATGAAGGGTTGCATGGTTGTACACATGATTTGTGATTTTCAAAGCACTTCTGATTGCATTCTTGTATCGAGGTATCTTCCCAATGTCCTTAAGAATAAGATCCATCACGTGAGCGGCACACGGTGTCCAGAAAAGATGTTTGTATTTCTATGTCAGAAATTTTTCAGTACGAACGTAGTTGGAGGCGTTATCCGTGCAAATCTGAAAATTTCAAATTGTTTAAAATTAACAAAAATAAATGATGGAGATAAACTCATTAATTAAGTACTTGCACGACATGCATGCTGATACCCTATTATTTTCATTGCATTATCAAGGTCGTCTGCAATAAACTTATCTGTCTTTTCTTGGTTAGATGCATCGATGGAATGAAGATAGAAGGTTCTTGCAATAGAATTCACCAAAAAATTAATTATATTCCTCCTTCACGATCAGTCTATCTATCGGATATGAGCGTACAACCACTCTCAATCCAAGCTTCCTCATGTCTCTTTCTAACGTCATCAATCATCTACATTTGGTTGTTAAGTAAGGGGGTTCCAAGACCATATGACGTTGGTGGTTTACAATTTCTACCAACCGCTTCCAACATACACTACAATTCAATAACACAATTGAAATTGTTTAATAATAGAGAGTGTAGTATTGAATGGAATGGAGAAAGATAATTAATTTACCTCAAAAAATTCACTTTGCGTCACATTGAATGTAATTGAGTTGTCGTAAAATTTTTTTGACGACGTACTCGTGTACGTCTTTCTTTTCTTGTTTCTTCAAATGATCCTTCATTGTAGTTTGTTTTATTGTTTGAGATTGTTCTATCAATTGTTTGTCCCTTCTCTAAGCCCAATGATCCGTATACTTTGACGGAACCCACAGTGGAAGTGAATCCAACTACACTTGATAGTTTTTTTTTTCTTTTTTTGGAGATAGTTCGACGTCAATAACCATTGTAAATGACTTTTTCGAGTTCATATGCTCGACTAACTCTTGAAGTACTTGATATAACACTTTTAAACATTTGATGACGTTTTTTCTTCCATTAGAGACGTCAGTCAAGTATGTCTTCAACCTAGCCACTCCGCTGTTATATACTAGACCACAAAATAAATATTTCGTCTCATATATATTTTTCGTTGGGTCAACAAGGATCCCATACTTCCATACTTCCATATGAGATCTGTACTAATCAGTCGTCTAGTTTTGTCAGTCAACCATTCCGGATCAATGGACGAATGATACCATTAAGGGTCTTTACTAGAAGTTTTATTTGAGACAGTTTTTTTGATAACTAAAGGAATAAATCTTTCTACAATATGTAGAATTATCTATTTTGAAATAAGTTATCAAATTCTAAATAAAAATTTAATTGCGTGAATTACAAAGGAAGTTACTTGCTTTTGAATTATTCGGATTCTTAATCGGATCATGGAATTTGAATCATGTAAAAAACGGGGATAAATTGTTACAAAAAAAACAAACCAACCAAGAGTTGAATCACAGGGACAAAATCTGTTTAAGTTCGATGGATCCAGAGCAGACGTTCCTCCGGGTGCACGCGCGCGTCTCCGGGATGCTGTCACAGCTTCTCAATCCGCGAATCAGGACTGCTCTGGAATACATCTACCTCATTGTTGCCGTGGTTTTGTTCTCCGTTCTTGTCGTCATGCACACCAATTTCGTCCAGCAGGTTGGTTCCGTTTCTTACTGAAACTGTTTTTCGGTGTCCATTTTGTGGTCGATTATGAATTGCGGTGGAAATGGAAATGATTATGATTGTTGATTTTTTGTTGTTATCATTACTATTACTGTATTGTCGATTGGGAGTTAGGTTTACTGAATTTGTTGTTGTAGATTTTTTTTGTTTTTTGTTTTGTGTTTTCTGATGTTTTGTGCTGATTTAGTTGAAAATCGAAATGGATATCGGGTGAAGTAAAGATTTCAAGGACATACATAAAATATAAATCGAATTGGATCAGAAAAGTTCGAAAGACTGATATTTAAACTTTTAATCATTCCTATTGAAAATATTTTGCTATCATCATAATAGTAATTAAGAATTATTCTGAATAATATCACGGTCGCACTCCCCTGACTATCTTTTTTTTTGGATTTTTTAATTCATCTAGTCATTTCTGATCTCTATGAAATTATGTTTTTTTTGTAAAAAAAAACCATTGATAATGCTTGGAATTCAAATAAAACCAAATAAAAAAAACTAAAAAAGAGTTATTAAGGAATCCCAATCCTATCTAGGTGGTCAGAGAGGTTATCTCCTAATTTTCCTAGTTCCTACTGAACAGTTCAACATAGTAAGAAGACGGAAAACGGAATATATACTGCTAAGTATCAACACACTCAGTCAACACTCAGTCAATATTTAATATTGATTTTTTATTTATTAGTTCAAAACACTCAGTCAACACTCAACACTTGTTTTTTGCATTTCTTCTTCCAAATATATCATATGGTAGGACCCACAATTAACCAATGCAGTTCCTAAAAGAAATTTGAGTTAATTCTATCGGAATGCACTAGATAGGTAAGTAGGTTTTCCATGTCTAACTCCAGCCTTTTTCCGAACTTGATGATACATTCCTTCCTTATGATTTTTGAGTATCTACATGAAAAGATTCGATGATCTAGGTGTCCCTTTTGCATAACTCACATGTAGCATCTGGGTATTCATTCAATTCTCTTTGCATAATCAAAGTAGGAAGCTTGCTTCACCTTGTCATCCATCTAAATAACGAGGATTTCCCACTCCTATCCAGATGCTGTTAAAGTAAATATTAGAGTAAATACAATTTTTTACTCTAATTAGTTAAAGTAGAATTACTTTCTGTTAAAGTAGAATTACTTTACATTACATTTCTGTTTTTACTTTACATTGTACTGATCCAATACCTCAAGGTAGTTGAGATCTGTTTTTTACTTTTCCAGCCTGTATATTGAATAGGCTGTGGCTAATGCAAATCACGGTTTACATTGCCAATCTTCTAGCAACGTTTATTCAATTCATATCTTTGATGGAAACAAGGATGGTGAGGAAATTGAGGTTATCCCAAGAAGAACCAGAGCAGCTAGTGGTATTATACTATTATCAAACCTCTGAAATATAAGCCGAGCTTCATTTTGTCTGTACAAGGCTACAAGCAAGTAAAATCCCAATTCCCAAATCATCTAAGGGCTAAGCATGCCCTCCAAATTCCTGAATGGAAGCATGCTATGAAGGAGGAATATGAAGCTCTAGTGAGGAATAAAACATGGCAGTTAATTCCCAAATCTATGGAAGACATCATCATCAACACAAAATGGATTTTCAGGGTCAAATCCAAAGATGATGGGACTGTTGAAAGGTATAAAGTCCGTCTAGTGGCTAATGGAATGAGGCAGATAGAAGGATCGGATTATACCCATACATTCAGTCCAGTGGTGAAAGCCAATTCGGTGAGAATTGTTTTAACAATGGCTATATCTAATGGATGGTCATTAAAGCAAATTGACATTTCTAATGCATTTTTGCATGGTAAGCTGAATGAAAGAATAGTAGTATCACAACCATCTGGATATGTTGATAATAAATTTCCAGATCATGTGTGCTTGCTGCAAAAAGCCCTATATGGGCTCAAGCAATCTCCCAGGATGTGGTACACCAGATTGAAGGATTTTCTTGTTTCTGTCTCCTTCAAAGAATGCTCTTCGGATCCATCACTGCTCATCCTTCTTCAACAAAACATTAAGATTTTTCTGTTTGTTTATGTTGATGACATTGTCATCACAGGATCAGATAACATCAAAGTACAAGAAATCATTCAGAAAATGAGTAAAGAATTCACACTCAGAGAATTAGGTGATCTCAGATATTTTCTTGGTATTCAAGTCAATCCTATGAAAGAAGGATTACATCTGTGCCAGGAACAGTACTTGTGCAATTTACTAAGAAGCTGCAATTTTGATCATCTAAAACCCTCAATTACACCCATAGGTGATCTCAAACAGTTATTTATTGACAGTCCACCAATTGCTGATCATGGTGAATATAGGAGAATTATTGGATTTCTCCAATATTTCACAGTCATAAGACCAGACATACAATTTGCTGTCAATAAACTCTCCCAATTTCTTGCTGCTTCTACAGAAGTTCACTGGACTACAGTGAAGAAATTAATGAGATATCTCTCAGGCACTCAAACAACTGGTATTATTCCTGGAAGGACAACAGACTTCTCCATCACTGCTTATGCTGATTCTTACTGGGCAGGGGATATAAGTGATAGGAAAAGTCAAACTGGATTTTTAATATTTATTGGAAGTACCCTTGTGGCTTGGGCTTCCAATAAACATACCACTATCTCTAGATCTACCACTTAGGCAGAATACAGGACAGTGGGTACAGCCTTTGAACACATGGAAGCTGTAAGATCATTACTGCAAGAACTTGGGGTGGAGGTTCCCCTTCCCATGATTTTTTTTTGTGACAACTTGAGCACCATATTTATTGCTCAAAATCCAATATGTCACACAAAAATGAAGCACACTGCTCTTGATTTCAGTTTTGTAAAAGAAAGAACAGAGAACAATTCACTACAAGTTCTGCATATCAGTGGTGACAAGCAGTTAGCTGATATCCTGACAAAGCCATTGAGACCTGCCCTATTCTTAAATTTAAAGCCCAAACTTGTGTATCAGGTTCCACAAGTTTGAGGGGGAATGTTAAAGTAAATATTAGAGTAAATACAATTATTTACTCTAATTAGTTAAAATAGAATTACTTTCTTTTTAAGTAGAATTACTTTACATTACATTTCTGTTTTTACTTTACGTTGTACTGATCCACTACCTCAAGGTAGTTGAGATCTGCTTTTTACTTTTCCATCCTATATATTGAATAGGTTATGGCTATTGGCTAATGCAAATCACGGTTTACATTGCCAATCTTCTAGCAACGTTTATTCAATTCATATCTTTGATAGATGCCATATGTAATTACATGATTACATTATATGGATGTTTTACTTTCAACATATATTCGAAGCTGATTTATAAAAAGAAATACAACCTCCTGGTAGTCACCTCCAGGTAAAATCCCTCTCGTATGGTGTACCATGTAGGGATTGATGACTTTCTTGTTTCTAGGATCTCCAATCTGTCTGAGAGTTCAAACCCTTTATGCATTGGATGTCACTCCATTTTCTGCTTTTTACATACCTTTTCTCTCAATGACATTAGTGAAGCTACTCAGATTGAGTCTTCAACTATCATAATTCAGTACAATTTTTAACATGGTATCTATGTTGCAAAGGCAAACTTTCTTATTATTTTTCACCCCAAGGCTACTCTTTATATATGCTCTGGGATCCGGCTATCAGTTTCCACAGCATCAGCCTGCTGCTAACTTGCTATAATGTCATCCAAGCTTTTACAGCCGTTCAGGCGTTCATACGATGAAGCTGATCGCATGGGACCGTGGGGCGTCTAGGCACTAACATGAAAATTTGGAAAATTTGCAATAATTACCCTGAAATTATAAATATTTACACATAAATTTTCAAAATATAAATAGAATGTATATAAAATAAAATACCATATTATTTGGGCCATCTCTAAGCCTGTATATCGGTCGGATTCGGCTCGGATACCCAGGTATCCGAATCCGAATCCAATCGAATAAAATCCGGATAGGAAAATCCGAATTCGAATCCGGATAAATTTCCGAATATCCAGATAATCCGGATAACTTTTTATAAAAATATTAAAATAAAATTATAAAAATATAAAATCACCATTAATAAAGTTAATTGATAGTCAATTAATTACCCTAAAATCCGGATATCTGGAAGTCAATTTATATTTATTCGGATATCCGAATCCGAAATTCTTAAACGAATTCGGATTTTAACGGTGGATTTTCCGGATATCCGTATCCGTCCGGATAAAATCCGGATATCAATGCAGGTATCCGAATCCGTATCTAGAATCCAGAAATCCGAATCCGGATAGTCATATTCGAATTCAAATGCGGATATGAATACGGATTCCGGTATACCATTTACAGGCCTAGACATCTCTAAAAATTAAAATAACCAAATAAAAACCCTAAGTTCTAACTTAAAAAACTCTAAAAATACTATTTAGTATTTAAATTTAAGTGTTTACCTTAAGAGGTTTAGTAGAGTGTAGACTAGTAGGGAAGTAGAGAGGTGGCGATGAGAGGTGCTCAGAAACTTGCCAAAGCCTGTCCGACAATCGTCAGAGATCTGGTTGGTGTTCACCGGACGGGTGGTGGCTGGAGGTGGGTCGCCGATGGCCTGGGGTAGAGGGGTTTGAGTTGCTGGAATAGGGAGAAAAATCCTATTCCTGTTTTCTCTATCTTTTTTATTTGAGTGTTCTACCCTTTTTTATTGAGTAAATGGTTAGACGAATTCAACCGGATCTGCCTGAAGGCCATTCTCCTGAAGGTGCTGGCTCGTATGCTCACCTAGACGAGCGCATGAAAAATGTTGATGTCATTTCATAGAAAATTACATTATTTTCCTCCCAAATCCCTTAGCATTCTTCCATTAATAAATGCTTATTGGTTTCCACAAGTCAGAGTATCAGATCATTTATTTTTGCATGAGTTTCCTGTTTCCTTCCTTTCAAAGAAAAAAATTAACTAAATTGCTAAAATTATCTTTAAATAAAAAATCCGGATGTGCTGACAGTTAGGACAGAACACTGGATTGAAGAGAGGATCAGGAGTGGTTTCTCCTTCAATTGATGGAATAATATAGTTCTTTTGGATAAGAATCCACAACCAAGAAGAATACTCAGATCTGATGATAAAAGTCAGTTAGCTAAGGGTAATGACTGAAGAAATAACAGAAAGAAAAGAAGGATAGTGGCAGGCACCTGGTACAATAATCGGAAAAAAAACATTCCTTTCCTTGGTCCACTACATATTTATACTCACAATGTGTGTGGATAATTCCATATTGTAAGTCCAATTAGCTCGAGCCAATCTTGGGTTTGTCTTGGGCTTTGCTCCACCAATTGAGTCTTTTCTTTAATTAATCCAGTCTGAAATTTAGACTGATCAGTAGTAATATTCTCACTGAGTTCTCTGCATCATTAATTATGTCCCAATTTGATAGTTTGATTTAAAATACATCATGTCAGCTATTTTATTGCTCTGTAATTGCATCACTGTGTACCTAATTTCCTCGTTTGTAGGTAATTAAGATTTAAGAATTACGAAATTATGATAGGCAATGTTTCCCAAACATTAATGCTTGCATTAGTCACGTGCCTCTGAAATCTAGTTTTAAAGTAACTAACACGATCCTCTTTCATGGCATGTCTTTCGTTAATTTCAGGTGCTTCCCCTCTGCACCAAGCACTTTGTCTAGTGATTTTGTGCAGTATCTTTCCCTGGTCATTGAGCTAAAGAATGTTGTATTCTTATATCTCTTCCAGCTTCAACCATTGGACTCCACTTTTTTGTTTCTACACCCCCTTTGCATAAGTTGACCAGATCTCTCTTTATGTCTGGAATTTCAGAAAACTCCTCATTTATGAGAGAATCTAAGGAGATACATCTTTCGATCTATTTGATGAGATTTTAGAAGCGATCTTATAAGTGGTGTTGCACCCGGAGATGTATATGAAATCCCCACCTTTAAAGTTTTATATTTAGTAATTTATATCTTCTTTTTCTTCAGTTCTTCCATATTTTAATCTATTTGTTTTTCTTTATTTATTATATTTGAACATCTTGATTGTGAGTCAGGTGATTTCTTAATTCTTATCACCTTAGGTATGTAGCTAGTTGTATATTCTTAAACTTTTGCCTTTGCTGTCAGTGATTGGTAATTTTTCAACTATTATATTTTTTAATTCATCTATAAAATTTATTCTATATAGTACCTGTGGTTACTATTTTGACTAATTTGAATTCGTAAAAACTTATTTTTGTATGAAGCCGGGGTGTTCAAGTGAACTTTTTAGAGTTGAAATTACAGAAGCGCAGCTTGTCCTAATCAAGGTAAGGTTCACTTTACTATGAAAGATTATTGGTTACAATATAGAATGATAATTCTTGTTTACTCTTTTATTATCTACTTATATTATTCCAAACACTTACCGATAGTCGAATATCATATTTTCGATATATAGACAGGAGAGAGAAATTCTAATGTGGTACATTCTCACCAATTATGTATGTTTGTTGATGCCTGATGCATATGCATTAATATTTCAAAGAATAGAATTTTTTTTTTTGCAAATAAAACAGTAGAAATTTGAGTGAAAATGTTCAAATGCATCTATAAAAATATTTGGATGGATCCACGGAAAAAGTAATGTTGCACAAAGTTGTTGAGTTTGCACTCACTGGATTTCTACATGTTGTAAAATCTAGTAAATCATTATTAATATCCAAGCTCTTTTGAACAGATGATAGCCAATCAGTAGATTGGTCTTTCATTTTTTGCTTTCTCATCACACAAATTATGTTTATCATTTTCAACCTACTGTCTGGTGGCCATGGAAATAATTTTCAGATTCTGTGAATCTTAGAGTCTGTCATGGCTAGTGTTGCACTTTTCTCTCTCCTCATTTTAGGTTTGTGCTATTTTTCTGTGCAGATCATTAGTGTTGGACTTTACTCTCCTATTTCAGCTGATGAGTCTGTGATGGCAAATGAAAAGAAAGCATCTCTGATCAAGGATTTCAAAGCCTCAACTGATAATGATGATAATTTTCCATTTACTGCAGTCAAAATTTTCTCTACGTGGATAACATCAGGTGCTAAAAGAAGCAAATTAAATTTAAAATATTTGAGGGGTGAGAAAGAGATTCATGATCAGATTGGAATTATAGTTGGCAATAACGTACCGAATGAAATGGAAAATAAAGACAACTCAGATGTGCCAAACATAGAGGCACAACAAAAAGACTTTATGAACAGAGATTCATTAAAAACCGCAATTGTTCATATCGGCACTAAATGGTATTCCCGTTTTTCTTATTTCTGGAAAAAACTAAAGCAGTTTCTTGCTAATGCTGGACACTTATGGGTGAGAAGTTTACTTCATATGTTATTGTTTTTCACTCTTATAATCCATTATAATAGTATAATGTTACTAACATGTTATCAAAGGCCAATCTCAATCTGATCGAATCAAATGTCTTCCTCAAATTAATTGATATTAAACTCCATGTTGGGATTATGCATTCATGATTTCCATGGGATATCTTCTAATACTCATGTCAATAATATTAATTTCATAGCACTCACCAAATTTTAGTCGTGTGTACAAATCAAGTGTAAATGTGTTTCTTTTATATTTATATTCATTTAAAATAAATTTATTATATAAATTTATAATATTATGAATTATGATCATGTATTTATCTTATATGTTTTGTTTAATTCTGTAAAAGAAAGAAAAAAGATTTCAAGGTCTAAACTACAAACGCAGAATACTGCAGGGTTTGACGTGTTTACGAATATTCTAAGATTCTTTCAAAAGCTTCAGTTGGATCATATCACTACCTTTGTAGGTAAAATCTCATTAAAAGTCTCTTGTGCTTGCCAATATTCTCTGAGGGTGTCACATGCAATAGCTTGAATCCTTGAAGATATAACCTTTACAGAATATCAGCATTTTAGTGTTTTTTTGTCTTTCGTTGTAAATACTAAATAAAGCCTCTTTGATCTTAATTGGGGAAGTTTTTTTACCAAAAAAATTATTATGTTTTATTTTCCTACACCATTCTTATTAGGTTTACATAAAAAATGGTTCAAAAATAAATTTGTGATGCGAATTTTACTATTTTAGATAAAATGCCTGAAACTGCTTTCATATTTATGTCAGTGCAGTGGCTTGAGAAAAGTAGCAGGGCACATGATCCAACTTATCTTTATACAACCGAAAAGGTAAATTTTGTGTCCATTTGTGGGTTTTTTAATTTAATTATTTGCGTTTGTAAAGTTAGCACAGAGTTTAAGTACATGATACTGATTAAAGATGTTTAGGCTCTCTCTCTTAATTTTTAGACTGCAAGTATTAGCTCTCTCAAACATGTTTTCATAAATATTCCTTATAAATATCCATTTCTTATTAGTTTTTTTTGGTTTATATGTTATACTTTATGGGATGAAATGATTAGCTCTCTATTTTCGAAGGACTTTCAATGTATATCACTTCAGAAAACTGAATTTGGTCTCTATCATCAAGCAATAGACATTTCAGAAAACTGATATATTTTTTGCAGGGTTATTTCTTACTTCCAGAGGATGCTAAATCTCAGCATAATATACGTTCAGTCAATGTGAGTATATCGGCTAATAACTCTTGCTTTGGCAACAGGTATTAATTTTTACTCTATTTTTAATACTTTTTTTTTGAAGCAGCATTTTTTAATACTTGTATTGTTAAGGACAACTGTTTTTCTTTTCTTTTTTGAAAGGTATTTTTTAAATTTTCATCAAAGAAACAGCTAAGTCTAAATACAAGTAATTAAATAATATAAACTAAATTCTATTGCCACTTATATATATACAAACACAAAATATTAGTATCGAATTCACTAAGAGACTAAAACTCTTGTCAGGGAATTAAAAAGAATAAAAGGATAAAAAATCACGAGATAATGAAACAATCGTTGTCGTACTATAAACTGTTAAGTCACATCCATTCTATATCAAAATTATCTCGTTTTCATCAAATAACCGTCTTCACTTTAATTCTTTTTCAGGTGGCAGCAACTTCTTATAAATAAATTTGTTGGTTATGATACGATCTTGACAAATAGTTTGTTAAGCTCTCCTGGTCCAGGTATAGAATTTTTTTCCCTCTTATTCAATTTTTATTTTGTGTTCATTGATTATTCATAAATAAATTATTGAATCATTTTGTTAGTGTCTGCTTCATGTTGATCTCCTACTCCCCATAAAAGTTCTATGTTTGACAGGTCTTTTTAATGTTATTAGTTAACTCTTTCTTAATGAGTCTCTAAAGTCACAACTCAATTGGGAGTCAGTGAGTTACTATATATGATATATCTTTGTATATTTTGATAATAAAACAGTCTTGAGTCGGGTGACTCAGGTTAGAGCACCATAGGTTGAATGAGTCAGATATTCAGTACGGAATTGGTCATGGCTCATGTCCCTTCAGAAGCTTTTAGAAACTTAGGTCCTGTTCAGAACCGAATTCAGAGAAATGGCGCGCTTCTCAATTGATCTGAGAAAGGGTAGTAGTTGTGTTTAAGAACACATACTCTGTTCCTCTCTTCTGAAGGTTGGTTTTTATCCTAGATTAAATGGATGTGTCTTTCTCTTTAAGAATCACCTTCTATTTATATGAAATTTGGAGAAGTTGATCAGGGTTTGGCTGCCCATGGATCTTGATAGTTGGTATAGTTCAAATATCTTGAATAGGCTTGGACCGGATATGATAGCAACGGGGTTTGAATGATTACGGGGAACAAACCTCTTGATTTCCAAGGATTTTGCCTTGTGCACTTATGGCAAAATGGCAATATATGTTTACCTTTACAGAAAAAAAATGTTTTTTTTCCATGAAATTGAAGAATACGTTAAATGAAATGTAAAAAGTGAGGCACAGCCCAAGTACAGATGTAGGGAAATAAAAAATAAATTTCATTGTCATTCTCATATACAGCTAAGTCCTACATGTACAATTTTTGTACAATATTTTTTCTTGCAATCTTTTTAGTATTTTTTGTGGTCATATTATTTTGATATTTAAGTGTGAACTGATGATGTACAGGTTATTTGTACAACTTCCAAACTAAGGAGTTCCGTGATCTTAGTTATGACCCAGAATCATCAGATGTGACTGCACGATTTGGAGGTCAGAATCAATCACATACTTGCTGATGCGTTTTATTTAATAATATTATTATTATAGATCCAAAATCAGGTGTGACTGCATATCTTGTAACCTGGTGCAACCATTGATCTATATTGCGTAGGGATGTGGGATGCCGTCCATGATCACATATCTCAAGGAGAACATGCAGTTCAGATCAATGCTTACCCCAAGTTACAAGATACTTCGTTACATCTGATCCTTTGTTTATTATCATCAGACTAAGTACTTAATTCGACATCATTATAATTAGTGAGGTAGTTAGCATAAATAGTAGAGGAATAACTGAATTAGTTAGACCTGTAAGTGTATGCTAAAATCTTAATCTCCTTATTTCATTTCATGCAGATTACTTTGTGACAAAGTGTAGTGTGCTTCTTATGTCTCTCTTTGTTTTTTTCACTACCACAATGTCAGTTTCATTCACTTTAAGAGAGACACAATCACGCATGCTAAAATTTACAGGTTAGTGTTTTTTTAATGTATTGTACAGTTTAACTTTTTAACTTTATTATTGTTTGTAATAATTATAAATTTTGTTACTTGATTATTCAGTGCAGCTTCAACACCATGCTCGCCATCATCTCCCAACATTTCAGCTGATTTTTGTACATGTAATAGAGTCACTTGTTTTTGTGCCAGTAAGTAATATCCTCTATTGTTTATATGTTATTTTTATCTATTTTTCTAATGAGTGTGTTTCATTCTACTTTGCAGATTATGATTGGGATCTTATTCTTTCTGTTTGAATTTTATGATGACCAGCTACTTGCTTTTCTGGTTCTCACTCTTGTATGGTTGTGTGAATTATTTACCATGATCAGGTACCATTTTCTCTGTATCACATTTCAAGTTTCTTGAGAGATTGGAATACTACCCATAGTATAAATCTTAGATTCAAATATGTGACTTCCCTCCTAAAGACAAGTATTTATTTATTCTCTGATATTTGACATTAATTTGCAGTGTCCGTACACCTCTGTCGATGCAATTTTTTCCTCGCTTCTTTCTTCTCTATTTCCTTGTGTTCCATATTTACTTCTTTTCTTATGCGCATGGTATTAATTTTTATTACCTACCACTTTTCTACAGACTTATTAATATTCTTTGCTGCTAGCTAATTTTCTGCTTTTAATCTTCCACTATTTCCTCATATACATCCAGGATTTTCTTATTTGGCGTTCTCAACAACTGCGGCGTTCATGCAGCATTTGATTCTGTTTTTTTGGAACCGTTATGAGGTAATTTTATTTTTGTTCAATTTCTGGTCTATAATTTACATTCCAGGAACAATGTGCTACCATAAAGTAAAATGTTTGACCCAAAGAAACATTAAAAACCTTTTTTTTGCAAACAGTTAAGATTTTCATTAATATTAATGAAGGCTCACAGAGTTTGAGTAGTAGGATCCTTGTGTAGCTACAATTGAAGAAAACTTTGAAATTTCTGTGTTTGAAATTTTGAATTATTCCACGAAAGAGGAATCAAACCATTAAAAATTTAAAACCCAAATATTTAAGTAAAATATAACAACTATATGTATAAATTATAATTATATAATTGTTTCAATACTTTCCTTTACATACGGTTAGCATAAAAGATTGGAGTAATGGAGTGCATTCATCAATCGGACCTACTCTGAGTCTTTGATGGCTATGTAAAAATGAGCCATCAATCATTGAATTTGAACCTCAAATATATAAGTTATTAACATAAAACTATTTCAACAATTAGACAATCTAAAACTATAAATTTAACAATATTTCTGTCCATTTATTTTTCATGTTTATATTTGTTACCATTATGTTTACTATTTATCGCCTTTTATGATTTTATCACATCTTTTGACTAATATTTATTATTATTATTTAAAAATTAAATAGGTCCCAGCTTTACAAAGATTCATGAGAAACCGAGTTCAATTACAGCATCAAACAGGTGTTCAGATCACCTCTTCAACAATCTTGACCTCAACACTGCATATCGCCAGAGTAAACGTGACGAATTCAAATATATTAAACAACAATTTAGGTACCACAGTACCTGAAAGGCCAGAACCTGAACAGATAGATTCTGTAGAGAGTAGCAGACCTAATTCAACTGAGGATGTAGCATCTCAGATAACTGAACCAACAAATAGTGCTCAACAGACAGAAACTGCCACCCCTGGTTCTAATTCTCTTAATCCATTTGGGTCTTTACTACTTTGGATTTTGGGGGGTGCTTCCACAGATGGAATTATTTCATTCTTCTCTTTATTCAGAGATCTGCGAGATCAACATCATGTTTACGTTGAGCCGTCCCCACTTGACGAAAACGAAAACGAGCCAATCACATAGAATAGTTGGAACCAATGAATGAAGCATCTGTCTTGATACCTCATGTTTTAAGATACCAATTTTTATGACTCGAAGTCCAAGTCCAAGTGTTATGTTCGTTCATTATTAGGAGAAGCATAGAGATTTGAAAGGAAACGCACGTGACAAGTGTGAATCTCTAATGAGGAAGAACCCTGTAATTCTAGAAGAATGAAAAAGTAAACTGTATATTTTCAAACTTTGTTATATATGGCGGTGCTCTATTACTGTAAATTAAGCATTTTTTGTGGGTAGTGTCTTGTTATTTTGTTATTGTAAATTTTTCATTTTTTCTGCTTGCTTATTGGAATTTTGAGAGTAAAAGAATGTTGAGGTTGTTGGATTGACGAGATGATTCATCATCATTGAGAGTTTGGGAGATAAGCTTGGGAACCATAGACGTTGAGTGAAGAGTGAAGAATTAATGAAATGTGGGAATAAAGTATTGGGAGAATCAAAACCTATGTTGCCTCTTTATTATCATATATATTTATATACACTTAAAGGCTAACAACCCACTCATATATTGGTGGAGTTGTTGTTACCATAATAACAATGAAGGAATATAAGGATTTATATATATTAACTAATAATTATGTATATTTATATTCCAATAGAGGTCGATTAACCCACACCTTACTCTTATCCCAAAGAAAGATGCTCTGACACACCTAGAGGACTAATCTCTTACCTTATAAACTTGTAGCTAAAATTCTAACAAACAAAATGCAACTTGTCCTACCAGATCAAATTGCAAGGAACCAATGTGCATTCCTAAAAAGTCGATAGATAAGTGACAATATTTAAGAGTTCTTCCTCGGCTTCAATCGAAAGTCCAGTACCTCCCGCCGGCTTTCATCCAATTGATTTCAAAAAGGCAACTCATGCAATGGATTTGAAAGGGCAAGTTGAGTTATTTGATGCAAACCAACAGTCCAACACCATTCTTAAGAACATAACAGACACCATCCGGTCAATAATATATAAATTCATGTCGGAATCTTAGAAAGAGATTGCATGGTAAAGGGATTGAAGATGGACTATGGGCAAACTAGATGAAATCAAGATATATAAAAAACATGACATTAAATCAACTAACAGTGAAGCAAGGAGATTGACATGGAAAGAGATACTAAGGCGACGCGAGATGATCGAGAAATGTGTCGATTGCAACCAACAATGGCGAGAAAGACGATCGGGTCCTAGCAATGACAATATTATTGAAATTATACGTTAACGGGCTGGCCACCAGAGTTGCATATGCATCGGGAATTTGGACCGTTGTAGAAGAATCTTGACATTAGACAGGCTGCAATCTAGGGGTGCCACAAGACCCACAAAAATTTGTTTCTGTGGGATTTCTAGAAAATCAATAGATCATATCTTCTATAATTCAGATACATAAGTGGATTCAGATACAAGTTGAGTCTTTTGAATCAACAATCACACCAAGATCAAAAACAAAAACATAGGGACTTCATTTAATTAGTCCTTAGTTAGCACTCTAACATGGGCAACATGGAAAGAAATGAACACTTAGAGAGTATTAATTACAGAATTAAAGTGTGTTAATTATACTGAAGATTTGAACTCAGGAAGGAATTCCGTTTGTCCTATGTTATAACACGTGGTGGACAAGAATACAAGCAATCCCTGGTTTCTCTCACAACTCTCCGTTAGATATCTACACTTGACGGTTACCGTTTACTCCCTAGACTCTAACGTTACCAACTGACGACAACAAACAAATGGCTCGATCAACCGATAATCATAAGTCATAACCGTATAATGGACGAAAATGGTGGCAATCACAAAGCTCACCGGAAAACCTTGGCAGGAGTTATCCGGAAACACTCGGCCGATAACCACCACGTGACGACCAATCTCCGAGACCTTCTAAAAGGAAGTTCATTCATAGACGATGATTCAGACAAAGATAAAAGCCCCGCCGGAGAGAAATGCATGACTCTCGCAAACGATGATAGTCCATCGTCCTTCGCTACAAACCGAACCTTCTTCGACGTAAAACGTGATGGGAAAAAACACTCCTCCACATCCACCAACAACGACGCCAACATCCACAACGCCCACAACAAAACTCAAATCGTGAACTGGAAAACGTTCAAGAACCGACTTCTTCTCCGCCACGCAGAGTCCTCCTTCTCCGATCCCTTAAACATAGACACCGTGCTACCATCGCCGAATGGGTCGACGTCGCCGGTGAAGGTATCCTTGATGACACTTCTAAACCAGACGGACATGATGGGGTTGGATTCGTACCGGAGTGGAGAAGGTAAAAGCTCCAAAGATGGTGATAAAAATACAAATACAGCTCACCCTTGTAATGTTTGCAAGGACAGACATAAAGACACGTCTGTACTTCCATGCGGACACGCTTTCTGCAACATCTGTTCTACCGAGCTTAGTTCCTCCGCCGCAGATAACACCGGCAGAGGTAGCAAATGCCCTCTCTGTAATGGTTTCGTTCTTGAGATTCTTAACATCTTCTAAATTACATGATCAAAACCACACGATATAAAAAACTTGTATATCTTAAAAGGACATCCATCCATCTTGTGATTAATATAATATAATACAATCGGAATATTCAAATCATCGGAAAACGTCCTCCGATGGGAACATCCATGACGAACGACGACGTGGGTTTTGTAGAACAGACATCAGGTTGTCGAACGATATAGATTGCATCTCCGATAGAGTTGTATAGATCTTGGTTTCTATGCCAAGTCCACAAAGCGTGTGTTTGGTTCTTCACCTCCAATATCCCATGACCGAAGCTACTCTCCCTATATGCACTGAAATCCGGCTGACGATCCCAACAGAACTTCCCGGCGGCAGGGCCAGAAGTGAAGTTAAAAGGACAGTACTTCCCTAAAAATGGACCAGGTGTGTTCAGAGGATTTGGGCAATGATTAGGTTCATCTGCATGTGGAACCGCCAAATTCTCCCTGTTTCCTCCATCTCCGACTGTGATGTAAACAGGACCGCATGGGTCAAGGTTGAAATTATACACTCGGTTCATTCTTTCATAAGCATGAACCTGCAGATGTAGGAGACAAATTGAAATTGAAACCAGGATTGAAACTAGAAGAAATCCAAACCCAAAATCAAACTATAATTACATGGCCATTGAAGACGATATCAACGCCATATGAGTAAAGCAAATTTTCCATTTCGACCCTCATGCATTCTACCTCCATGTAATGAGCTTTGTAAGAGTTATACCAAGGTGCATGCCATGAACCAATCAACCATGGAGTTACAGATCGATCCACGCTCTTCAAGTCTTTCTCCAACCACTTATATTGATCACCTACAATTCACAGACTCAAACTCAATCTCTGAAACCTAGCTAGAAAGAATGAAATCACATACTTGATTTCGAGTAATCATGGTCTGATCCGAGCATGATGAAGTGAATGCCTCCAGCGTCAAAGGAATAAAAGAACGGAGAAGTCGATCCCGACTCCGCAGAAGGAAAAGCAAATCGAGAACGGTATGCTTCGAATGTAACCTTCTCTGCTTGTAACTCAATTTCATGGTTTCCTTCTATGACCATCATGGGCGTCTTGGATACAAATGGCTGCATAAATCGTCCCCAATAATCCCACCGTGGCTGGTAAGTCTCGTGGATTGGAGTATTGGAGAAAGAGCAAGAGTAGCAGTCAGCACCGGAGCCATTTGTGAGATAAAGATTGGCATAGGTTACATCACCGATGAGTAAAAATAAATCAGGCTTGTTTCTCCTCATATGATCAACTGTTGTCGTCATGTTGTAAGTGAGACCAAGATCACCAACGATGGCTATTCTCTTCGGATAACGCCGTGGACTAGATATGGGCATCGTTCTAAAAACAAAAACGTCGCTCATGGAGTTGATCGATGGATCACCACAACTGTAATAGTATTTCTTTCGAGGTCGAAGACCTTCGAGATTCAAAGTGAAGTTAGAAAAATCAATCTACCTTCATTTTGGCGCCATTCCAGAAATGGATGGATGATCTAATTTCTAATTAAAAAAAAACATACCTGTGATCCGAACATGATGTATGATTCCAGAAGTGTAGTTCATCAGACCTTCAAATGGATATGACTGGTTGTAGATGAGAGAATTACCAATAGCTACACGCCGTGACGACATATCTTTCCGTTCGCTGTAACGTACTACGCTAGCCACCGATGAAGGATCCAGTGGTTTAATATCATCCCCAATTTGAAATTCACCTACATTTCAATTTTAAAATCAATTCATAAACCAAAACCCTAATTTCGCACAGGATCGGAACAAAAAAAAGAAAAACAGAAAGAAGAACGAACCTGTGATCCAAGAGATCCAGGCGGAGTGATACTTGGCAGAAAGAGAAACCGATATCTGCTCCGGTTGAAACCCCGTAACATTCCTAAGAACCCTAAGATCAGTAGCCGGAAGATCAACCGGATGGATCCTAAACCTCTCGTTCGCTAATGGTTCCGTCACAGGTGTAAACGGACCTTCAAGTGTCGTCGGAATCCGATCCCCTTCTGTCGTTACCGTCATTACCACCACAATGAACAGCATCGTCATCACTCCGGCCATCATCACCGCCAACAAACTCATCAACGGCTTCCACACTGAAATTTTCTTATACTGAACTGTACGAACGTGGTCCACTATATATAGCAATGAGATGGAATTTATCGGAATCAGTAAGAATAAAATTTCTAATTCCAGGACAAAAAAAAAAAAAAAAATACATTGGCGGGAAGTATTTCGGCGGGTACACTGAATATTCGAAAATTGCATTTTCATCCCTGTATATTATAGTATTACAGAAAAAATCTAGATTAATGGTATATTATCTCCATAAAATGATCTAAAAATTGTACTTTTTTTTACCCCTTATGCAGCAGATTGAAGGGAAACAAAAATGTGAGTGATTTATTTTATTCACAAAACCACAGTATTAACTTCTAATCATTCAAAATTTCATTAAAAACAAATCTACCAAAGATCGAGTACTATTTATAGTTATAACTATAGTGATAATAATTAACTTATTATTCTAACTAATTCTAACTAATAACTAACTTAGTAGGAGTTATGAACTAACTAAAATGAGAGAATAAAATAGAAATAATAGATTAAAATTTTAAAGAATGAAAAAAAAATACATCAGCGATCGAGAAGAATTTCGGCGTGCTAAGTGGATATATATATATAATATACACACAATCCGCATCATGAATCCGTTCTATTTCTTATAACAAAATAATGTATATCGATAATATATATATCTCTAGATTCTAGTATATCTCTAGGTAGAATATTCTAGAATAATAATAACAATTTTAAAGAATGATTAATCGATTATTCACAAAACCACTGTATAATTTGTAAAAATTATCTTCAAAATTTCATAAAATCATTTTTTCTCAACATATTGGAATTTCCTTCGCAATTAGTCAGATCCATGGGATTTTTTTGTAAGTTGTTGCATTGAATAGAATTGTATTACACCATTCAAAAAATCTCCTCAAATTTTATTTGGTAATCGCCAATAAAAATTGTGTATTAATTACTCATTGAATTTAAATTTAACTTACAATTCTACAAATTCCGTTACAAATAAGAAAAAAAAATTCCAGAATTCCAGTGCCACTGGAATTCCAGAATTCCTGTAAAATCATTGTAAATTCCTGTAAATTCATGCAATTAATATTAATTCCTGTAAATTCATTCAATTAATATTAATTTCTGTAAATTCATTCATTCAATATTAATTCCTGTAAATTCATTCAATATTCAATACATAAACAACATTCAAGAAAAGTAACATTCAATAAAATTAACATTCAACAAAACTAATGATGGGGGTGAAACCCGACCAGTACTTCAAGACGCGCAAGCAAGCGCCAAGCGGGGAACTCCGCGGGAAACCGGACCGGAACTCAAGTGTGCAGAGCTCTGCTTCGCTAGGAATCCTTCTCCTCCAAATGACTTGCCTTTAATGAGTGGGGGGTGCCCTCTATTTATAGGGGTTCTTATGGGGGCAATATGGTCATTTGGGCAGTAACCGCCTAACTGCCCAACTGATCAAATTGGGTCCCGGGATCGACTTCCAGAGATCGACTTTCTGGGGGTCACTTTCCTGGTGATCGACTTTATCCAAAAGTCGATCCCAGGGAA
>LFYR01001945.1:629549-648297 GCA_001185155.1 Zostera marina
TCTTCCGTAGGTGGGGTTCACCCTTTAGCCGATGTGTTCCCCGTCTAACCTACGTTCTTCCGTAGGTGGGGTTCAGTTTTGAGTACATCCCTCGTCTAACAATACGTTTCCGTAGGTGAGGTTCTCCCTTTAGCCGATGTGTTCCCCGTCTAACCTACGTTCTTCCGTATGTGGGGTTCACTTTTGAGTACATCCCTCGTCTAACACTACGTTTCCGTAGGTGAGGTTTACTCTTTTCTTTGGATAGGATACGCATTCTGACTCTGTTACCATTAAGACTTTCTCTGCCTACGTTCTTCCGTAGGTAGAGTTAATTTGGTGTCCTACTTTGTTACTGCGTCCAGTAATGGTAGGAGTTCAAATATCTTTGTATGGCTCAGTTCATTTTGCTGCCGTATCACCGTCCAAGTTGTGGACTTCCACGATTCCTCAGGAGCGTTTCGTGTTACACCCTCCTGTCTTGGTGTGCCTCCGCAACTCCAACTTGTCTGGGTTCTTTTTTCTGTGCCCCTTTTATGTGGGAAGAAAAAGTCGATCCCTTGTGGATTTTGCTCGACTTTTGCTAAATGTCGATCCCAGTGGTATGTGTTGACTTTTGTCAAAAGTCGATTCCCTGGGTCCTTGAATTGCTTCCTTTGTGAAAAAGTCGATTCCTGATGCTCTTGGTTCAAAAGTCGATCCCTTGTGCCAAAATGTCGAATTTGCCATTTTATTTCCTTTTGTGCTGTCCTAGGGTCTATAAATAGGACCCCTAGGTCCTCCTTTACCTTCATCCATGGCTCTTCTTGTGAGTCTCTTTGCTGATTTTATTCAGGGAGAGATTGAGGAGCTGGATCGAATTTTGAACATTTTGGATCCTCGGTCGTCAACCTTGGATCTTCCTTCTCTGCGCCAGCTTATTGTTGTGCGGCAGAGTGTTGCTGTTGCTGCTAGGGAATCTATTTTTGAGGAATGTTCTGACGGCGATCTTCTGCCCGCCTCCTCTTCTGTTGTCCCTCCTCGTGGTCGACGTCGGAGGCGTCCCCGCCGCGGTGCTTCCCCGCTGGGTCAGGTCCCTCGCCGCTTGCGTCGCCGTATCAATTTTAATTAGGAATCTGTAACATTTTTTATTTATCATTTTTTGTAATTTTGAATAAATAAACTCTTTTACCTTTTCCTTTACTCGACTTACACCTTTACTCTGAAGTACGTTAGTGTAACCGATGCTTTCTTTTGGTCAATACCATATTCTTCTGTCCTTTTCTGAAGATGTCGGATTTTTGACAACGAGTCGATCTCATTTCTCCCTGGAAATGTCGATGTTGCTCAAAAAGTCGATCTCATCTTTTTCTGAGGATGTCGATGTGTGACTGCCAATCCTTTTCTGAAGATGTCGGATTTTTGACAATAAGTCGATCTCATTTCTCCCTGGAAATGTCGATGTTGCTCAAAAAGTCGATCTCATCTTTTTCTGAGGATGTCGATCAGAGTAGTGCGGAATGTCGATCCTGACCTTCTGTTTTGAAGGTTTCGAATTCCTTGACAAATGTCGACGTCTATCCCCCTTTTCTGGGAATGTCGAACTCAATTTTCTGCGGAATGTCGATCCTGACCTTCTCTTTTGAAAGTTTCGAATTCCTTGGTAAATGTCGACGTCTATCCCCCTTTTCTGGGAATGTCGAACTAAATTTTCTGCGGAATGTCGATCCTGACCTTCTCTTTTGAAGGTTTCGAATTCCTTGGTAAATGTCGACGTCTATCCCCCTTTTCTGGGAATGTCGAACTCAATTTTCTGCGGAATGTCGATCTTGACCTTCTCTTTTGAAGGTTTCGAATTCTTTGGCAAATGTCGACGCCTTTTCCTGAAATGTCGATGATTTTTCCTGGATTGTCGATGCCATCTAGTCGGATTTTGGGGTTTTTCTTGGACTGGGCCGTCCTGGGCCTGCCGGGCCCGTGGGCTTTCCGGCCCAACGGGTCGACCCGGATGAACAGTGTCCGCGACGGTTCGTCTTCGACTTTCCCCTATAAATAGCGGAGGGGGTTCATTTGTTTCCCACTCGTTTTCTTCGCTCCGACCGATCGACTTTCTCGCATCGACTTTCAGGCTTCTTCGCTTCGACATCCCGCTTCTTCGCTTCGACTTCCAGCATGCGTGAGGCTTCGACTTGAGCCTTGGAGGTGCAGCTTTCTGGGGTCCGACTTTTGTTGTCGGGCTCTTTTGGAGTTGCACCGGGTTCGACTTCCTTGGGGTCCGACTTTTCTGAAAGTCGGTCCTTTTCGAAGTTGTTCCCCTTTGGACTGTGGTCCGACTTTGTGGGGTTTGACGCCTTGTCATCGACTTTTCAAAGTTGGATCCATTTTTACTGGGATCGACTTCCATGGGTATAGCCTTTGCGCTCCCGAAGTGCTTCCCTTGGTTCGAATTTACTGGGGTCGACTTCCTGAGACCCTTGTCTCCTGAAGGTCGACTTTCCTGGGATCGACTTCCGGAGTCGACTTCCCTGGGATCGACTTCAGAGGTCGAGTTCCCTTATGCTGCTATGTCAACTTTTCCTGGGATCGACTTTTGCCATAACTTGGGCTGACTACTATGTTCTTCGTGCAGGTTTATAATGTCTTCTGACAAGGATTCGCAGCAAGACCCTCTGGCTTCTCAGGCTCCTCCTGCCGTAACAGAGTCTGTTCCCACCGAGGTTCAGGCTGCTCTTGCCGAATCAGAGTCTGTTCCCACCGAGGTTCCGACTTCTTCTGCCGCAGTCGAGTGTACTCCTACCGTGGTTCAGACTCCTCCTGCCGTGGTCGAGTCTAGAGTTGATTCGCCTTCCTCCTTACCTGTTGGAAGTAAGCGAAAAGCTCTTTCTCGTCGTACGCGCAAGCCCGTACCTAGTAAGTTATTATTATTTTTTCTTTCGTAACTTACCCTTTGTTTGTTTTTTTGTTTGTAAGTTCTCCCCATTCTTCCCCCGCACGTTCCAGTTCGGGGTCTTCTACATCCAGCTCGGGGAGCTCGAGTTCTTCCTACTGCAGCTCCTCTTCTCCTGAGCGGGATGTAGAAATTGGAGACACCCCTCCCTCCATCGTTAGGACTCCTCCTCCTACAATTATTTTGTCTACCATTCTTGAGGAGGTTCCTATTACGGAGGAGCCATCCGTGGCTACAGACGGTTCTGCTCAACTTCCTCCCGAAGTCTGTAGTCAGAACGTTCATATTTTAGAGGACTCTCCTTTAGGTTACCCTCCTGAGACGGAGGAGAAGTACCCCTTTCCTTCTCCTCTTGAGGAGAAGAGCGCCCCATCCTTCTATCGGGAGATGGATGGCTCTTGGCGCCAGTGGTCCGTTCTCGTTCGCAACGGTTTCCACGTTGTCCCTATTCTCGACCGGGGCGAGTACGGGACTGGTTATGGTTCTTTCTGTGCAGTCTCTCTGACTGATATTCCGGGTTACCCCCTTTCCTCTAATGCGGGTAGATGCTCTAACACCCTTTCCCTGGATGCCGCCCAAAGAATTTTGAGGGGGTTAGAGCTTAGAGAGAGAGTGTACTGGGCATACCCTTCTGAGAACACTGGTGACGTGCCCCCCTATTTCATGCTGGCACTCCATCGAATCTATTTCACTAACTTTCCGATCCCTTCCTTGGTTAGTGAGATTCTTTTGTATTCCGGGTTGTGCATTTCTCTAATGGGTGCTGCCTTCTTTTTCTATGTTAGGGGATTCATTAATGTTCTCAGGGATGCTGGCATAATCCCCACTGCTCGGCTGTTCTTCCACTTCTTCACTTTTCAAAATCCGAAGAAGGGCAACCCTTTTGTTGCATGTGCCAGCCGTGCCTCTTCTGTCACTCACTCCGCCCTCTTGAAAGATCCTCCGACCAGGCGGAACAAGAGTGAGTTTATTTTTGTGGATTGCAGGCTATGCCCTGGTAGCAGACTTCTCCCTGCATCCACTAGTGGTCGTAGGCCTACTCCCCGTCCTGTTCTGACCGAGGATGAGGGAGCTTCTGTGCAAAGGCTGGCCTTCTTACATTCTATCGCTGTGCCTGTCGGTCACGCGATTGACGATACTTTTAACCGACAAGGTCTTCCTTTGCCTGTTTTTTCTTTTCGTTTTCTATGTGTATGCATTTTTCTAACTCTGTTTTTATTCTTTGCAGATTTTTATATGCATAACCCTGGAGGTGTCCCTGAACGCGTTGGGCAAAACGAAACGGGCACGAAGGTTTATGCATCTGCCTCTAAACCTTCTGATGCCAAACATCTGAGGCAACGTGCTTTTGAGAACGCCTATACGATGACGTGTTCCCCTACTCCTCCTGAAGAAGTCCAACGAACTGAGGAAGGGGAAGTATCTGTGGAGGCAGCTGTGGAGGTTAATCCTGCGCAGTCTTATGTTGCTGCCAGGCTCGCTTCTCTCTTTCGTACTCCAAAGGAGGAGCGAGAGAGAACTGCTGGGAAGGGCGTCCAGCCCGAGGGGTTTGAGGAAAGAAGAAAGAAAAAACGAACTCCATCCCCTAGGACCGACTCCTCTCCTCCGAGGAAATCGAGGAGACACTCCCCCAGGCGACGAACTTCTCCGCGTCGGAGATATTATACTGGGGAGTCCTCCCGGGTCCGATACAACTATGCTTCCACCCGGGAGACACAGCTGTCGGGTTACCAAGGTTCCCACCCCCGGAATTACGGGACCAAGTTCCTGTTGGTTGCTGATACGGATGCCGCCCGAACCACATTGAGGGCTATATCTGGGTATCCGATGGACCGGACTGTCGAAGAAATCGGACAGAACCTGAGCAACGTAAGTACTTTTGTTTTAATATTTTCATGAGTACGTTCTTACTCATTCTTTCTTTTTGCAGCTCGCCTATTTGTTTCAAGGCCGCCTCTCTTCTCTGTCTCATCTTCGTGACTACCAGTCTATGGAAGATGAGATGAAGAAGGTGAAGCGCCGATGTAAAGACCTGGAAGGCGAGGTCATGCAAAAAGCTTCAGACGCCTCTACTCTGTCTGCTACCAACAAGAAGTTGGCTGAGGACTGGGCTGCTCAAAAGAATCTCTTGAGAGATAAGGAGCAGGAACTCTCCAAAGTCAATGGGGAGTTGGGGGCTGCAAAGATGGAACTAGCTTCTCAACGTGCCCGGGTTTCAATCAAGGAGTCGATGATTGTCGATATCACCCGGCAGCACGAGAATACTGAGGCGAACCTTCGTTCTTGTCGGGCACAGAATGACATATTTACCCGACGGTTGAACGAAGGAGACGAGGAGAATAAGAAGCTTTCCCAGTCGCTGGATGATTGCAAAAACTTGATAACGCGACTGGAAGAAGCAGACCGGGAAAAGACTGAGGAGGCCCAACGTATGACTGAGGAGCTTCAACGCATGATTGACTATCTGGAGAAGCTAAAAGTTGATTTTCTCGCCAACGTGCGCGATTACAATGATTTGGTGGATCTGGGTCCTCATGTCTGCCCTGGTTTCGAGGCTGAGGATGTCCACAACTGGGCCCGCAAGTACTCCAAAGAAGCTACTGAAGTCCGAAATCGGGCGCTTGCGGAAGAAGAGGATGAAGAAAATGAAGAAGAGGAGGCTCCGGGGAATAACACGACTGCTACCGCTGACAACGATTTCTCTGTAGAAGATCAAGACAACAACGGTGCAGAGGGTTCTAAAGATTTACCCCTCCCTCCTAAATAGATTAATCCTCTATCTTATTCTTTGTAACTTGTATTTACATTCCTTTGTAATTCGTGTTAAATCAATATATGAAATGTTTTTTGAGTGTTCTGATTACTAATAATAGTTAACTAAACAACATATTAGTTAAGTAGTTCAAACTATTACAAGAGTAGTATAATCCTACTTGATCGTTAAAAATACAACTGTAGGTTATCTGCGTGCCAAGTATTGGGAATGCCTGTTTGATCTTCCCGCTTTAACTTGTACGTGCCTGGTCGGAGTTCTTCCTCCACCACATATGGTCCTTCCCAATTTGCGCCTAGTTTGCCTTTAGAGCAGTCTTTTCTGCCGACACTCGCTCTTCTCCATACTAGGCTTCCTTTTCTTATCGCTTTACCCTTGACATTCTTGTCGTGATATCTAGCGATACTTTGTTTGTAAGCTGCATTCTTTGCCTGTGCATTATCCCTAAGCTCATCCACTAAGTCCAGAGTTATCGCACATGATCTCATGTTTTCTTCCATATCATAGGATAATACTCTGACTGTTGGAATGCTTAACTCTGTTGGGATTAGTGCTTCCATTCCATATGCTAATGAGAACGGGGTTTCTCCGGTGGGTGTCTTTTCAGTGGTTCTATACGCCCACAGGATCTCTGGTAGTAGATCTGCCCACGAACCTTTGGCCTGTTCGACTTTTTTCTTCAGTCCCTGAACGATGGCTCTGTTTGTGACTTCTACTTGCCCATTACCCTGTGGTCTGTATACCAATGAAAAATGGATTCTAGTGCACATGTTCTCGCACAATCTCGTAAACTCCCCACCGGTAAACTGTGTACCGTTATCTGTCACTATATGCAGTGGAACACCGAATCTGCACATTATGCACTTGAAGACAAACTTCGTTGCTGCTCCTTGAGTTATCTTGGGTACAGCTAGTGCCTCAACCCATTTAGTGAAGTAGTCGACAGCCACAAATATGAATTTGGCCTGGCCTGTCGATACTGGAAATGGTCCCACAATGTTTAACCCCCACATTGCGAAGGGGATGATGGGGCTCACTACCCCTATTAGTCGTATGCTTTTGTGAATCTGGCATGCCTTGCATTTTCTTGCAAGTGAGATTGCTTCTTTCTTTAGTGTGGGCCAGAAGTGCCTCTACCCTATTATTCTTTCGGCTAGAGACCTCCCCCCTTGATGTATTTTGCATACCCCTTGATGTATCTTTATTAGAGTTTTATCGTAGGGTTTCTTATGCTGAATGTCACCAATTAGGCAGTATCTTGGAATACGTGTTCATAATTTACGCATTTTATTCCTGTTCTCTGGGAGTTTCTACCCTTCAATGTATTCTATTAAGGGTTTCCTCCAGTATTCTGCCTGTATTATGGTCGGATTGCACGGAGGTGTAGATGTTGAGTCAACTAGTGCCTCTTTCTGCCCCCCCCTTTGAGGGTATCAGCTGAGTTGTTTTTGACCCTTTGGAATCTGCTCTACCTTTCATGCGAATGCCGCAAGGGTGAACACAGTTAATTATTCCGCCTTGCGTAACTAGGTATGCTATTGTCTATTTTATTTAGACTTATGAATGGTGTATCCTTGTGTGGGCTGGATCTTCCTCAGAGAAGCTTATTCCTTTCCTCGCTCGTACATTAACTTTTGCGAGTATTTTCTGCTTTCTCCTATTGATCCCCCGCCGAGGATTTAATCTATTACCCTCCTCTTGTGGTCAGTACCTGAGTCGGGACTTTTTGAGCGTTGTCGCTTACCCTTGTTATTTGGGTCCATGCGACCTTGTCGCTCCCTTTCTATTTTGTTTACGTATTGCTTAAGCTTTCCTTCTTTTGCCTGTATGTCTAGGAAAGTGCTTAGCTCCTGCAATTTTCTGTGTTGTGTCCGTATCCTTGTGGAACTTACAGTATCTGTTCCCCCTTGTTCGGGCCTCTTTTGTTGCAGGGTTTAATTCTTCTGGTTGAGGAAACCTTATTTTTCCTTTTTCTTTGCTGTAGATTTCCTCCTTTGGAGTGCTGAAAACCGTAAACCCTAAGTCTTCATACCTTGGGTATTTTGGTTTTCTAAACTCCTCAGATGTCTGGTAAACCTTTCCATCGTGTTTTGGTCTCCAAGATGGTTCTCCTTTCTCAAACTTCTGAAATTTCTTTTTTGGTGCTTCATATGCTTTTTTATTGCTTATGGCACCTCTCTCTTTTTCTTTTTCTTTCTCATACTCTTCAGAATTTATATATTTCTAGGCCTTTGTTAGCAGGTCTTCCATGCATTTCACATTACTAACGTTTAGCTTTATTGCTAATGGCGTGTTCATGTCTAGCCCTTTTGAGTATGCGCATATTGCGATTGTTGTATTCAGATCGGAGATTTTCTTCATGGCTACCGTGAATTTAGTTGTATAATTCCGAAGTGTGTCTCCATTCTGCTTGATTGCAAACAGCGATTCCGTGCCCTTTCTGACCCTTGTGTTTCCACAATGTTGGGCGACGAATTTCTTCTTTAAGTCCTCGAAATTTGTTATGCTTCCTGGCTGCAGTTCGACGAACCATATGTATGTGGGTCCTTTTAATGTTCCTGGGAATGCTCTACAGAGAATGTCATCCCATGATGTAGCCCACTGCATTGCCCCTACGAACATGTTTATATGGTCCACTGGGTCCATCTTCCCATCATAGATCTGCAGCCTGGGTAGCCTGAATTTCAAAGGTGCTGGTTTTACCATTAGCGATTTGTGCAGGGCATCCATGCCTACCAGCCAGTTTGGAACCTCGCCTCCTCCTTCTGTGTCTCCCGTGGTTTCTTCATGTACGGGTTTTTTGAGAAGAGGTTTGGGTTGCTCCTCTGGTTTGCGAGGTAGTGGTGCGCTGGAGTGTGCTGCTCTATGACATGACACTTCCTGTTGCACCTTGGCCTGCTTTGAGGTCTGAGCTTTTGAATGGTATATTGATGCTTTAGATTTTTCAATATCCTTTATTTTCTCGCTCATTTTTGCTATGGTTTCTTTCATTTTTTCCAGCTCTTCTATGGGCATCTTTATGAAGCCGTGAGTGGTTTCTGATGCAGCAACCCTTGGTTCCTTGATGCTTGTGGGTCCCCCCTTTTGAGGTTGTTCTTCCGAAGGCTTCTCCTTTCCAGCAAGGAGTCGGATGGCCTCTGCTATCGCCTGAACCGTGATGTTCAGATTTTCCCCTCCTGCTGAAGCTTGGGGAGTTTGCTCGGGTTCACCTTCGGGTTCAGCCTCAGGTCCCGTGGGAGTCCTTTTGTTCTTATTGGCCTGGGGTGGTCGACCCACTGGCCTTTTAGTTTTTGAGTTGTCAGGCTGTTGCTCTGGCACCTCCTGAGAATTTGCTCCTCCTCCTTGGGAAGTGCTTCGAGTTACCACCATTCTGGAGTGTTCGACTTTTGCTTGGAGAGAAAAGTCGATCTTCAAAAAGTCGATTCCTAGTGCACTTGGAGGATTCCTTGGAAGTCGATGCCTGAAAGCCTAGCTCCTTGAGGGATCGACTTTTTTTCCTTGGAAGAAAAAGTCGATCTTCTGAAAAGTTGATCCCTTGCTGGTTGATTTCCTCGCAAGACTCCCTAGCTGGCGAATTGGAAAAAAGTCGATCACTTTTTTCGAAGAAGTCGAGGAGCTTTTGTCGTGAGTATCTTTGAATCACAGACGGCGCCAACTGATGGGGGTGAAACCCGACCAGTACTGCAAGACGCGCAAGCAAGCGCCAAGCGGGGAACTCCGCGGGAAACCGGACCGGAACTCGAGTGTGCAGAGCTCTGCTTCGCTAGGAATACTTCTTCTCCAAATGACTTGCCTTTAATGAGTGGGGGGTGCCCTCTATTTATAGGGGTTCTTATGGGGGTAATATGGTCATTTGGGCAGTAACCGCCTAACTGCCCAACTGATCAAATTGGGTCCCAGGATCGACTTTCCAGAGATCGACTTTCTGGGGGTCGACTTTCCTGGTGATCGACTTTATTCAAAAGTCGATCCCAGGGAAGTCGATCCTCAGGAAAGTCGATCTTCCTAGGATTCGACCTGGGACCTCCCCGACCCTAGAATAGATACCTCAACTCATCTTAGGCTATCCGGACTTCTAGTTGCTGGTAGGTTGTGACCGTGTTCGGGATACTGTATCACCAGAAACCATCCGATAATCCAAAGTATCATTTATCAAGATAGGTTGATCAATATGATCTTGTATTTCTACTTCATATCATTATAAATGGATTTAAATTTGATTAATTAACCAATTTGATCAATATCTATAGTTAATTCGAACAATTACTTCGATAAATTCGTTATTTGCCTTGTTTTTTGATTATATAGTATTAAATGTGTTCGGAACCATCCTTTAATTGTAAGTAACATTTATCAAGATAGATTGATAATATGATCTTGTATTTCTACATCTTATCAAAATAAGTTGATTTAAAATTGATTATTCAATTAATTTGATCAATATCTATATTTAATTCGAACAATTACTTCAATAATTTCATTTTCTTCTTCTTTTTTGATTATATAGTATTAAATGCAGTGTGGAACCATCCTGTAATTGTAAATAGAATTTATAAAAATAGATTGATCAATATTATCTTGTATATCTACTTCTTATCATTATAGATGGATTTAAAGATGATTATTTAATCAATTTGATCAATATCTATAGTTAATTCGAACAATTACTTCAATAAATTCATTATTTGCCTTCTTTTTGATTATATAGTATCAAATATGGTACGACACCATCCTGTAATTCTAAGTATCATTTATCAAGATAGATTGATCAATATGATCTTGTATTTCTATTTCTTATCATTATAAATGGATTTAAAGACGATTAATTAATCAATTTGATCAATATCTATAGTTAATTAGAAAAATTACTTCAATAATTTCATTATTTGCTTTCTTTTTTGATTATATTGTATAAAATGTGGTACGGAACCATCCTGTATTTGTAAATAGAATTTATCAAAATAGATTGATCAATATCATCTTGTATATCTACTTCTTATCATTATAAATGGATTTAGATATGAATATTTCATCAATTTGATCAATATCTATGGTTAATTAGAACAATTACTTCTATAAATTCAATATTTGCCTTCTTCTTAGATTATATAGTATTAAATGTGGTTCGCAAACATCCTGTAATTCTAAGTATCATTTATCAAGACTGGTTGATCAATATGATCTTGTATTTCTACTTCATATCATTATAAATGGATTTAAAGATGATTTTTTAATCAATTTGATCAATATCTGTAGTTAATTCGAACAATTACTTCAATAAATTCATTATTTGCCTTCTTTTTTGATTATATAGTATTAAATGTGGCACGAAACCATCCTGTAATTCTAAGTATCATTTATGAAGATAGGTTGATCAATATGATCTTGTATTTCTACTTCTTATCATTATAAATGGATTTAAAATTGATTATTTAACCAATTTGATCAATATCTATAGTTAATTCGAACAATTACTTCGATAAATTCGTTATTTGCCTTGTTTTTTGATTATATAGTATTAAATGTGGTACGAAACCATCCAATAATTCTAAGTATCATTTATCAAGATAGGTTTATCAGTATGATCTTGTATTTCTACATCTTATCAAAATAAGTTGATTTAAAATTGATTATTCAGTTAATTTGATCAATATCTATATTTAATTCGAACAATTACTTCAATAATTTCATTTTCTTCTTCTTTTTTGATTATATAGTATTAAATGCACTATGGAACCATCCTGTAATTGTAAATAGAATTTATCAAAATAGATTGATCAATATTATCTTGTATATCTACTTCTTATCATTATAGATGGATTGAAAGATGATTATTTAATCAATTTGATCAATATCTATAGTTAATTCGAACAATTACTTCAATAAATTCATTATTTGCCTTCTTTTTGATTATATAGTATCAAATGTGGTACGAAACCATCCTGTAATTCTAAGTATCATTTACCAAGATAGATTGATCAATATGATTTTGTATTTCTATTTCTTATCATTATAAATGGATTTAAAGACGATTAATTAATCAATTTGATCAATATCTATAGTTAATTAGAACAATTACTTCAATAATTTCATTATTTGCTTTCTTTTTTGATTATATTGTATAAAATGTGGTACGGAACCATCCTGTATTTGTAAATAGAATTTATCAAAATAGATTGATCAATATGATCTTGTATATCTACTTCTTGTCATTATAAATGGATTTAGATATGATTATTTAATCAATTTGATCAATATCTATGGTTAATTAGAACAATTACTTCTATAAATTCAATATTTGCCTTCTTTTTAGATTATATAGTATTAAATGTGGTTCGCAAACATCCTGTAATTCTAAGTATCATTTATCAAGACTGGTTGATCAATATGATCTTGTATTTCTACTTCTTATCATTATAAATGGATTTAAAATTGATTATTTAATCAATTTGATCAATATCTATATTAAATTCGAACAATTACTTCAATAAATTCATTATTTGCCTTCTTTTTTGATTATATAGTATTAAATGTGGAACGAAACCATCCTGTAATTCTAAGTATCATTTATGAAGATAGGTTGATCAATATGATCTTGTATATCTACTTCTTATCATTATAAATGGATTTAAAGATGATTATTTAATCAATTCGATCAATATCTATAGTTAATTCGAACAATTACTTCAATAATTTCATTATTTGTCTTCTTTCTTCATTATAGTGTATTAAATGTGGTACAAAACAAACCTTTAATTCAAAATATCGTTTATAAAGATAGATTCATCAGTATGATCTTCTATTTCTACTTGTTATCATTGTAAATGGATTTAATATTGATAATTTAATAAATTTGATCAATATCTATAGTTAATTGGAGCAATTAATTCAATAAAATCATTATTTGCCTTCTTTTTTTATCATATAGTATAAAATGTGGTACGAAACCATCTGATAATCCTAAGTATAATTTATCAAGATAGGTTGATCAATATGATCTTGTATTTCTACTTCTTATCATTATAAATGGATTTAAAATTGATTATTTAACCAATTTGATCAATATCTATAGTTAATTCGAACAATTACTTCGATAAATTCGTTATTTGCCTTGTTTTTTGATTATATAGTATTAAATGTGGTACGAAACCATCCAGTAATTCTAAGTATCATTTATCAAGATAGGTTTATCAGTATGATCTTGTATTTCTACATCTTATCAAAATAAGTTGATTTAAAATTGATTATTCAGTTAATTTGATCAATATCTATATTTAATTCGAACAATTACTTCAATAATTTCATTTTCTTCTTCTTTTTTGATTATATAGTATTAAATGCAGTGTGGAACCATCCTGTTATTGTAAATAGAATTTATCAAAATAGATTGATCAATATTATCTTGTATATCTACTTTTTATCATTATAGATGGATTTAAAGATGATTATTTAATCAATTTGATCAATATCTATAGTTAATTCGAACAATTACTTCAATAAATTCATTATTTGCCTTCTTTTTGATTATATAGTATCAAATGTGGTACGAAACCATCCTGTAATTCTAAGTATCATTTATCAAGATAGATTGATGAATATGATCTTGTATTTCTATTTCTTATCATTATAAATGGATTTAAAGACGATTAATTAATCAATTTGATCAATATCTATAGTTAATTAGAAAAATTACTTCAATAATTTCATTATTTGCTTTCTTTTTTGATTATATTGTATAAAATGTGGTACGGAACCATCCTGTATTTGTAAATAGAATTTATCAAAATAGATTGATCAATATGATCTTGTATATCTACTTCTTATCATTATAAATGGATTTAGATATGATTATTTAATCAATTTGATCAATATCTATGGTTAATTAGAACAATTACTTCTATAAATTCTATATTTGCCTTCTTCTTAGATTATATAGTATTAAATGTGGTTCGCAAACATCCTGTAATTCTAAGTATCATTTATCAAGACTGGTTGATCAATATGATCTTGTATTTCTACTTCTTATCATTATAAATGGATTTAAAGATGATTTTTTAATCAATTTGATCAATATCTGTAGTTAATTCGAAAAATTACTTCAATAAATTCTTTATTTGCCTTCTTTTTTGATTATATAGTATTAAATGTGGCACGATACCATCCTGTAATTCGAAGTATCATTTATGAAGATAGGTTGATCAATATGATCTTGTATATCTACTTCTTATCATTATAAATGGATTTAAAATTGATTATTTAATCAATTCGATCAATATCTATAGTTAATTCGAACAATTACTTCAATAATTTCATTATTTGTCTTCTTTCTTCATTATAGTGTATTAAATGTGGTACAAAACAAACCTTTAATTCAAAATATCGTTTATAAAGATAGATTGATCAGTATGATCTTCTATTTCTACTTGTTATCATTGTAAATGGATTTAATATTGATAATTTAATCAATTTGATCAATATCTATAGTTAATTGGAGCAATTAATTCAATAAATTCATTATTTGCCTTCTTTTTTTATCATATAGTATAAAATGTGGTACGGAACCATCCTGTAATTCTAAGTATCATTTATGAAGATAGGTTGATCAATATGATCTTGTATATCTACTTCTTATCATTATAAATGGATTTAAAGATGATTATTTAATCAATTCGATCAATATCTATAGTTAATTGGAGCAATTAATTCTATAAATTCATTATTTGCCTTCTTTTTTTATCATATAGTATAAAATGTGGTACGAAACCATCCGATAATCCTAAGTATCATTTATCAAGATAGGTTGATCAATATGATATTGTATTTCTACTTTTTATCATTATAAATGGATTTAAAATTGATTATTTAACCAATTTGATCAATATCTATAGTTAATTCGAACAATTACTTCGATAAATTCGTTATTTGCCTTGTTTTTTGATTATATAGTATTAAATGTGTTCGGAAGCATCCTTTAATTGTAAGTAACATTTATCAAGATAGATTGATAATATGATCTTGTATTTCTACATCTTATCAAAATAAGTTGATTTAAAATTGATTATTCAATTAATTTGATCAATATCTATATTTAATTCGAACAATTACTTCAATAATTTCGTTTTCTTCTTCTTTTTTGATTATATAGTATTAAATGCAGTGTGGAACCATCCTGTAATTTTAAATAGAATTTATCAAAATAGATTGTTCAATATTATCTTGTATATCTACTTCTTATCATTATAGATGGATTTAAAGATGATTATTTAATCAATTTGATCAATATCTATAGTTAATTCGAACAATTACTTCAATAAATTCATTATTTGCCTTCTTTTTGAATATATATATAGTATCAAATGTGGTACGAAACCATCCTGTAATTCTAAGTATCATTTATCAAGATAGATTGATCAATATGATCTTGTATTTCTATTTCTTATCATTATAAATGATTTTAAAGATGATTAATTAATCAATTTGATCAATATCTATAGTTAATTCGAACAATTACTTGAATAATTTCATTATTTGCTTTCTTTTTTGATTATATTGTATAAAATGTGGTACGGAACCATCCTGTATTTGCAAACAGAATTTATCAAAATAGATTGATCAATATGATCTTGTATATCTACTTCTTATCATTATAAATGTATTTAAAATTGATTATTTATCCAATTTGATCAATATCTATAGTTAATTCGAACAATTACTTCAATAAATTCATTATTTGCATTATTTTTTGATTATATAGTATTTAATGTGGTTCGGAACCATCCTTTAATTGTAAGTACCATTTATCAAGATAGATTGATAATATGATGTCGTATTTCTACTTCTTATCAAAATAAATTGATTTAAAATTGATTAATTAATCAATTTGATCAATATCTATGGTTAATTCGAACAATTACTTCAATAATTTCATTATTTTCTTCTTTTTTGATTATATAGTATTAACTGCAGTATGGAACCATCCTGTAATTGTAAATAGAATTTATCAAAATAGATTGATCAATATGATCTTGTATATCTACTTCTTATTATTGTAAATGGATTTAAAGATGATTATTTAATCAATTTGATCAATATCTATAGTTAATTCGTACAATTACTTCAATAAATTCATTATTTGTCTTCTTTTTTGATTATATAGTATTAAATGTGGTACGAAACCATCCTGTAGTTCTAAGTATCATTTTTCAAGATAGGTTGATCAATATAATATTGTATTTCTACTTCTTATCATTATAAATTGATTTAAAATTGATTATTTAATCAATTTCATCAATATCTATAGTTAATTCGAACTATTACTTCAATAAATTCATTATTTGCCTTATTTTTGATTATATAGTATTAAATGTAGCACGAAACCATCGTGTAATTCTAAGTATCATTTTTCAAGACAGGTTGATCAATATGATCTTGTATTTCTACTTCTTATCATTATAAATGAATATAAAATTGATTATTTAATCAATTTGATCAATATCTATAGTTTATTCAAATAATTACTTTAATAAATTCATTATTTGCCTTCTTTTTTGATTATATTGTATAAAATGTGGTACGGAACCATCGTGTAATTGTAAATATCATTTATAAAAATAGATTGATCAATATGATCTTGTATATCCACTTCTTATCATTATAAATATATTTAAAGTTGATTATTTAATCAATTTGATCAATATCTATAGTTAATTCGATCAATTACATCAATAAATTCATTATTTGCCTTCTTTTTTGATTATATAGTATAAAATGTGGTACGGAACCATCTTGTAATTGTAAATATAATTTATCAAAATAGATGGATCAATATGATCTTGTATATCTACTTCTTTTCAATATAAATGGATTTAAAAATGATTATTTAATCAATTTGATCAATATCAATAGTTAATTGGAGCAATTAATTCAATAAATTCATTATTTGCCTTTTTTTTTATTATATAGTATAAAATGATGTACGAAACCATCATATAATCCAAAGTATCATTTATCAAGATAGGTTCATCGATATGATCTTGTATTTCTACTTTTTATCATTATAAATGTATTTAAAATTGATTATTTATCCAATTTGATCAATATCTATAGTTAATTCGAACAATTACTTCAATAAATTCATTATCCGCTTTATTTTTTGATTATATAGCATTTAATGTGGTTCGGAACTATCCTTTAATTGTAAGTACCATTTATCAAGATAGATTGATAATATGATGTCGTATTTCTACTTCTTATCAAAATAAATTGATTTAAAATTGATTACTTAATCAATTTGATCAATATCTATATTTAATTTGAACAATTACTTCAATAATTTCATTATTTTCTTCTTTTTTGATTATATAGTATTAAATGCAGTTTGGAACCATCCTGTAATTGTAAATAGAATTTATCAAAATAGATTGATCAATATGATCTTGTATATCTACTACTTATCATTATAAATGTATTTAAAGATGATTATTTAATCAATTTGATCAATATCTATAGTTAATTCGTACAATTACTTCAATAAATTCATTATTTGCCTTCTTTTTTGATTATATAGTATTAAATGTGGTACGAAACCATCCTGTAGTTCTAAGTATCATTTTTCAAGATAGGTTGATCAATATGATCTTGTATTTCTACTTCTTATCATTATAAATTGATTTAAAATTGATTATTTAATCAATTTGATCAATACCTATAGTTAATTCGAACTATTACTTCAATAAATTCATTATTTGCCTTCTTTTTGATTATATAGTATCAAATGTGGTACGAAACCATCCTGTAATTCTAAGTATCATTTATCAAGATAGATTGATCAATATTATCTTGTGTTTCTATTTCTTATCTTTATAAATCGATTTAAAGATGATTAATTAATCAATTTGATCAATATCTATAGTTAATTCGAACAATTACTTCACTAATTTCATTATTTGCTTTCTTTTTTGATTATATTGCATAAAATGTGGTACGGAACCATCCTGTAATTCTAAGTATCATTTATGAAGATAGGTTGATCAATATGATCTTGTATATCTACTTCTTATCATTATAAATGGATTTAAAGATGATTATTTAATCAATTCGATCAATATCTATAGTTAATTGGAGCAATTAATTCAATAAATTCATTATTTGCCTTCTTTTTTTATCATATAGTATAAAATGTGGTACGAAACCATCCGATAATCCTAAGTATCATTTATCAAGATAGGTTGATCAATATGATATTGTATTTCTACTTCTTATCATTATAAATGGATTTAAAATTGATTATTTAACCAATTTGATCAATATCTATAGTTAATTCGAACAATTACTTCGATAAATTCGTTATTTGCCTTGTTTTTTGATTATATAGTATTAAATGTGTTCGGAAGCATCCTTTAATTGTAAGTAACATTTATCAAGATAGATTGATAATATGATCTTGTATTTCTACATCTTATCAAAATAAGTTGATTTAAAATTGATTATTCAATTAATTTGATCAATATCTATATTTAATTCGAACAATTACTTCAATAATTTCATTTTCTTCTTCTTTTTTGATTATATAGTATTAAATGCAGTGTGGAACCATCCTGTAATTGTAAATAGAATTTATCTACTTCTTATCATTATAGATGGATTTAAAGATGATTATTTAATCAATTTGATCAATATCTATAGTTAATTCGAAAAATTACTTCAATAAATTCATTATTTGCCTTCTTTTTTATTATATAGTATCAAATGTGGTACGAAACCATCCTGTAATTCCAAGTATCATTTATCAAGATAGATTGATCAATATGATCTTGTATTTCTATTTCTTATCATTATAAATGATTTTAAAGATGATTAATTAATCAATTTGATCAATATCTATAGTTAATTCGAACAATTACTTCAATAATTTCATTATTTGCTTTCTTTTTTGATTATATTGTATAAAATGTGGTACGGAACCATCCTGTATTTGTAAATAGAATTTATCAAAATAGATTGATCAATATGATCTTGTATATCTACTTCTTATCATTATAAATGGATTTAGATATAATTATTTAATCAAT
>LFYR01001932.1:1569-13183 GCA_001185155.1 Zostera marina
AAGTAATTGTTCGAATTCACTATAGATATTGATCAAATTGATTAAATAATCAATTTTAAATCTATTTATAATGATAAGAAGTAGAAATACAAGATCATATTGATCAACCTATCTGGAAAAATGATACTTAGAATTAGAGGATGGTTTCGTACCACATATAATACAATATAAAAAAAAAGGCAAATAATGAATTTATTGAAGTAATTCTCCGAATTAACGATAGATATTGATCAAATTGATTTAATAATCATCTTTAAATCCATTTACAATGATAAGAAGTAGAAATACAAGATCATATTGACCAGCTTATCTTGATAAATGATACTTAGAATTACTGGATGGTTTCGTACCACATTTAATACTATATAATCAAAAAAGAAGGCAAATAATTAAATTATTGAAGTAAATGTTCGAATTAACTATAGATATTGATCGAATTGATTAAATAATCATCTTTAAATCCATTTATAATGATAAGAAGTAGATATACAAGATCATATTGATCAATCTATTTTGATAAATTCTATTTACAATTACAGGATGGTTCATGCTGCATTTAATACTATGTAATCAAAAAAGAAGACAAATAATGATTTTATTGAAGTAATTGTTCCAATTAACTATAGATATTAATCAAATTGATTAAATAATCAATTTTAAATCCATTTATAAAGATAAGAAGTAGAAATACAAGATCATATTGATCAATCTATCAAGATAAATGATATTTTGAATTATAGGCTCGTTTTGCACCACATTTAAGACTACTAATCAAAAAAGATGGCAAATAATGAATTTATTGAAGTAATTATTCAAATTAACTATAGTAATTGATCAAATTGATTAAATAATCAATTTTAAATCCATTTATAATGGTAAGAAGTAGAAATACAAGATCATATTCATCAATCTATTTTGATAAATTCTATTTGCAATTACTGGATAGTTTCATACTGCATTTAATACTATATAATCAAAAAATAAGATAAATGATGATTTTATTGAAGTATTTGTTCGAATTAACTATAGATATTGATCAAATTGATTAAATAATCTTCTTTAAATCCATTTATAATGATAAGAAGTAGATATACAAGATCATATTGATCAATCTATTTTGATAAATTCTATTTACAATTAAAGGATGGTTCAATACTGCATTTAATACTATATAATCAAAAAAGAAGGTAAACATTGAAATTATTAATGTAATTGTTCGAATTAACTATAGATATTGATCAAATTAAATAATAATCAATTTCAAATCAATTTATTTTCATAAGAATTAGAAATACAAGATCATATTGATCAATCTATCTTCATAAATGATACTTAAAATTGCAGGATGGTTTTGTACCACATTTAATACTATATAATCAAAAAATAAGGCAAATAATTAATTTATTGATATAATTGTTCGAATTAACTATAGATATTGATCTAATTGATTAAATAATCATCTTTAAATCCATTTATACCGATAAGAACTAGATATACAAGTTCATATTGATCAACCTATCTTGATAAATGATACTTAGAATTACAGGACGGTTTCGTACCACATTTAATACTATATAATCAAAAAAGAAGGCAAATAATGAATTTATTTAAGTAATTATTGATCTAATTGATTAAATAATCAATTTTAAATCAATTTATATTGATAAGAAGTAGAAACACGAGATCATATTGATCAATCTATCTTGATAAATGATACTTATAATTAAAGGGTGGTTCCTAACCACATTTAATACTATATAATCAAAAATGATGGCAAATAATGAATTTATTGAAGTGATTGTTCGAATTAACTATAGATATTGATCAAATTGATTAAATAGTCATCTTTAAATCCATTTATTATGATAAGAAGTAGATATACAAGATCATATTGATCAACCTATCTTGATAAATGATACTTAGAATTACAGGACGGTTCCATCCTGCATTTATTACTATACAATCAAAAAAGAAGACAAATAATGATTTTATTGAAGTAATTGTTCGAATTATCAACAGATATTGATCAAATGGATTAAATAATCATCTTTAAATCCGTTTAGAATTATAGGAAATAGATATATATGTTCATATTGATTAATCTATTTTGATAAATTCTATTTAAAATTACAGGATGGTTCCGTACTCCATTTAATACTATATCATCAAAAAAGAAGGCAAATAATGAAATTATTGAAATAATTGTTCGAATTAACTATAGATATTGGTCGAATTGATTAAATAATCATTTTAAATCCATTTATAATGATAAGAAGTAGAAATACAAGAACATATTAATAAAAAAAGGCAAATAATGAATTTATTGAAGTAATTCTTCGAATTAACGATAGATATTGATCAAATTGATTTAATAATCATCTTTAAATACATTTACAATGATAAGAAGTAGAAATACAAGATCATATTGACCAGCCTATCTTGATAAATGATACTTAGAATTACTGGATGGTTTCGTACCACATTTAATACTATATAATCAAAAAAGAAGGCAAATAATGAATTTATTGAAGTAATTATTCGAATTAACTATAGATATTGATCTAATTGATTAAATAATCAATTTTAAATCAATTTATATTGATAAGAAGTAGAAACACGAGATCATATTGGTCAATCTATCTTGATAAATGATATTAGAATTAAAGGGTGGTTCCGAACCACATTTAATACTATATAATCAAAAATGATGGCAAATAATGAATTTATTGAAGTGATTGTTCGAATTATCAATCGATATTTATCAAATTGATTAAATAATCATCTTTAAATCCGTTTATAATGATAAGAATTAGATATATAAGATCATATCGATCAATCTATTTTAATAAATTCTATTTAAAATTACAGTATGGTTCCATACTGCATTTAATACTATATAATCAAAAAGAAGGCCAATAATGAAATTATTGAAGTAATTGTTCGAATTAACTATAGATATTGATCAAATTGACTAAATAATCATTTTTAAATCCATTTATAAAGATAAGAAGTAGAAATACAAGATCATATTGATCAATCTATCTAGATAAATGATATTTTGATTTATAGGCTCGTTCTGTACCACATTTAAGACTACATAATCAAAAAAGGAGGCAAATATTGAATTTATTGAAGTAATTGTTCAAATTAACTATAGATATTGATCAAATTGATTAAATAATAAATTTTAAATCCATTTATAATGATAAGATGTAGAAATACAAGATCGTATTCATCAATCTATTTTGATAAATTCTATTTGCAATTACAGGATGGTTCCTTACTGCATTTAATAGTATATAATAAAAAAAAAAGACAAATAATGATTTTATTGAAGTAATTGTTCGAATTAACTATAGATATTGATCAAATTGATTAAATAATCACCTTTAAATCCATTTATAATGATAAGAAGTAGATATACAAGATCATATTGATCAATCTATTTTGATAAATTCTATTTACAATTACAGGATGCATCCATACTGTATTTAATACTATATAATCAAAAAAGAAGACAAATAATGATTTTATTGAAGTAATTGTTCGAATTAACTATAGTTATTGATCAAATTGATTAAATAACAATTTTAAAACCATTTATAATGATAAGAAGTAGAAATACAAGATTATATTGATCAATCTATCTTGATAAATGATATTTAGAATGATAAGCTCGTTCTGTACCACATTTAACACTACATAATCAAAAAAGGAGGCAAATAATGAATTTATTGAAGTAATTGTTCAAATTAACTATAGATATTGATCAAATTGATTAAATAATCAATTTTAAATCGATTTATAATGATAAGAAGTAGAAATACAATATCATATTGATCAATCTATTTTGATAAATTGTATTTACAATAACAGCATGGTTCCATACTGCATTTAATACTATATAATCAAAAAAGAAGACAAATAATGATTTTATTGAAGTAATTGTTCGATTTAACTATAGATATTGATAAATTGACTAAATAATCATTTTTAAATCCATTTATAAAGATAAGAAGTAGAAATACAAGATCATATTGATCAATCTATCTAGATAAATGATATTTTGATTTATAGGCTCGTTCTGTACCACATTTAAGACTACATAATCAAAAAAGGAGGCAAATATTGAATTTATTGAAGTAATTGTTCAAATTAACTATAGATATTGATCAAATTGATTAAATAATAAATTTTAAATCCATTTATAATGATAAGATGTAGAAATACAAGATCGTATTCATCAATCTATTTTGATAAATTCTATTTGCAATTACAGGATGGTTCCTTACTGCATTTAATAGTATATAATAAAAAAAAAGACAAATAATGATTTTATTGAAGTAATTGTTCGAATTAACTATAGATATTGATCAAATTGATTAAATAATCACCTTTAAATCCATTTATAATGATAAGAAGTAGATATACAAGATCATATTGATCAATCTATTTTGATAAATTCTATTTACAATTACAGGATGGATCCATACTGCATTTAATACTATATAATCAAAAAAGAAGACAAATAATGATTTTATTGAAGTAATTGTTCGAATTAACTATAGTTATTGATCAAATTGATTAAATAACAATTTTAAAACCATTTATAAAGATAAGAAGTAGAAATACAAGATTATATTGATCAATCTATCTTGATAAATGATATTTAGAATGATAAGCTCGTTCTGTACCACATTTAACACTACATAATCAAAAAAGGAGGCAAATAATGAATTTATTGAAGTAATTGTTCAAATTAACTATAGATATTGATCAAATTGATTAAATAATCAATTTTAAATCGATTTATAATGATAAGAAGTAGAAATACAATATCATATTCATCAATCTATTTTGATAAATTCAATTTGCAATTGCAGATAGGTTCCATACTGCATTTAAATATATATAATCAAAAAAGAAGGCAAATTATGAAATTACAGAAGTAATTGTTCGAATTAACTATAGATATTGATCAAATTGATTAAATAATCATCTTTAAATCCATTTATAATGATAAGAAGTAGATATACAAGATCATATTTATCAATATATTATGATAAATTCTATTAACAATTACAGGATGGTTCCATATTGCATTTAATAATATATAATCAAAAATAAGACAAATAATGATTTTATTGAAGTAATTCTTCGAATTAACGACAGATATTGATCAAATTGATTTAATAATCATCTTTAAATCCATTTACAATGATAAGAAGTAGAAATACAAGATTATATTGATAAATGATATTTAGAATGATAAGCTCGTTCTGTACCACATTTAACACTACATAATCAAAAAAGGAGGCAAATAATGAATTTATTGAAGTAATTGTTCAAATTAACTATAGATATTGATCAAATTGATTAAATAATCAATTTTAAATCGATTTATAATGATAAGAAGTAGAAATACAATATCATATTCATCAATCTATTTTGATAAATTCAATTTGCAATTGCAGATAGGTTCCATACTGCATTTAAATATATATAATCAAAAAAGAAGGCAAATTATGAAATTACAGAAGTAATTGTTCGAATTAACTATAGATATTGATCAAATTGATTAAATAATCATCTTTAAATCCATTTATAATGATAAGAAGTAGATATACAAGATCATATTTATCAATATATTATGATAAATTCTATTAACAATTACAGGATGGTTCCATATTGCATTTAATAATATATAATCAAAAATAAGACAAATAATGATTTTATTGAAGTAATTCTTCGAATTAACGACAGATATTGATCAAATTGATTTAATAATCATCTTTAAATCCATTTACAATGATAAGAAGTAGAAATACAAGATTATATTGATAAATGATATTTAGAATGATAAGCTCGTTCTGTACCACATTTAACACTACATAATCAAAAAAGGAGGCAAATAATGAATTTATTGAAGTAATTGTTCAAATTAACTATAGATATTGATCAAATTGATTAAATAATCATCTTTAAATCAATTTATAATGATAAGATGTACATATACAAGATCATATTCATCAACCTATCTTCATAAATGATACTTAGAATTAAAGGATGGTTCCGAACCACATTTAATACTATATAATCAAAAAAGAAGGCAAATAATGAATTTATTTAAGTAATTGTTCGAATTCACTATAGATATTGATCAAATTGATTAAATAATCAATTTTAAATCTATTTATAATGATAAGAAGTAGAAATACAAGATCATATTGATCAACCTATCTGGAAAAATGATACTTAGAATTAGAGGATGGTTTCGTACCACATATAATACAATATAAAAAAAAAGGCAAATAATGAATTTATTGAAGTAATTCTCCGAATTAACGATAGATATTGATCAAATTGATTTAATAATCATCTTTAAATCCATTTACAATGATAAGAAGTAGAAATACAAGATCATATTGACCAGCTTATCTTGATAAATGATACTTAGAATTACTGGATGGTTTCGTACCACATTTAATACTATATAATCAAAAAAGAAGGCAAATAATTAAATTATTGAAGTAATTGATCGAATTAACTATAGATATTGATCGAATTGATTAAATAATCATCTTTAAATCCATTTATAATGATAAGAAGTAGATATACAAGATCATATTGATCAATCTATTTTGATAAATTCTATTTACAATTACAGGATGGTTCATGCTGCATTTAATACTATGTAATCAAAAAAGAAGACAAATAATGATTTTATTGAAGTAATTGTTCCAATTAACTATAGATATTAATCAAATTGATTAAATAATCAATTTTAAATCCATTTATAAAGATAAGAAGTAGAAATACAAGATCATATTGATCAATCTATCAAGATAAATGATATTTTGAATTATAGGCTCGTTCTGCACCACATTTAAGACTACTAATCAAAGAAGGAGGCAAATAATGAATTTATTGAAGTAATTATTCAAATTAACTATAGAAATTGATAAAATTGATTAAATAATCAATTTTAAATCCATTTATAATGGTAAGATGTAGAAATAAAAGATCATATTGATCAATCTATTTTGATAAATTCTATTTGCAATTACAGGATAGTTTCATACTGTATTTAGTACTATATAATCAAAAAAGAAGATAAATGATGATTTTATTGAAGTAATTGTTCGAATTAACTATAGATATTGATCAAATTGATTAAATAATCTTCTTTAAATCCATTTCTAATGATAAGAAGTAGATATACAAGATCATATTGATCAATCTATTTTGATAAATTCTATTTACAATTAAAGGATGGTTCAATACTGCATTTAATACTATATAATCAAAAAAGATGGTAAACATTGAAATTATTAATGTAATTGTTCGAATTAACTATAGATATTGATCAAATTAAATAATAATCAATTTCAAATCAATTTATTTTCATAAGAATTAGAAATACAAGATCATATTGATCAATCTATCTTCATAAATGATACTTAAAATTGCAGGATGGTTTTGTACCACATTTAATACTATATAATCAAAAAATAAGGCAAATAATTAATTTATTGATATAATTGTTCGAATTAACTATAGATATTGATCTAATTGATTAAATAATCATCTTTAAATCAAATTATACCGATAAGAACTAGATATACAAGTTCATATTGATCAACCTATCTTGATAAATGATACTTAGAATTACAGGACGGTTTCGTACCACATTTAATACTATATAATCAAAAAAGAAGGCAAATAATGAATTTATTGAAGTAATTATTCGAATTAACTATAAATATTGATCTAATTGATTAAATAATCAATTTTAAATCAATTTATATTGATAAGAAGTAGAAACACGAGATCATATTGATCAATCTATCTTGATAAATGATACTTAGAATTAAAGGGTGGTTCCTAACCACATTTAATACTATATAATCAAAAATGATGGCAAATAATGAATTTATTGAAGTGATTGTTCGAATTAACTATAGATATTGATCAAATTGATTAAATAGTCATCTTTAAATCCATTTATTATGATAAGAAGTAGATATGAAAGATCATATTGATCAATCTATTTTAATAAATTCTATTTACAATTACAGGATGGTTCCATCCTGCATTTATTACTATACAATCAAAAAAGAAGACAAATATTGATTTTATTGAAGTAATTGTTCGAATTATCAACAGATATTGATCAAATGGATTAAATAATCATCTTTAAATCCGTTTAGAATGATAGGAAATAGATATATATGATCATATTGATCAATCTATTTTGATAAATTCTATTTAAAATTACAGGATGGTCCCGTACTGCATTTAATACTATATCATCAAAAACGAAGGCAAATAATGAAATTATTGAAGTAATTGTTCGAATTAACTATAGATATTGGTCGAATTGATTAAATAATCATTTTAAATCCATTTATAATGATAAGAAGTAGATATACAAGATTATATTGATCAATCAATTTTGATAAATTCAATTTACAATTACAGGATGGTTCCCTACTGCATTTAATACTATATAATCAAAAAAGAAGGCAAATAATGAAATTATTGAAGTAATAGTTCGAATTAACTATAGATATTGATCAAATTCATTAAATAATCAATTTTAAATCAATTTATTTTGATAAGAAGTAGAAATACAAGATCATATTGATCAATCTATCTTAATAAATGATACTTAGAATTAAAGGATGGTTCTGAACCACATTTAATACTATATAATCAAAAAAGAAGGCAAAAATTGAATTTATTTAAGTAATTGTTCGAATTCATTATAGATATTGATCAGATTGATTAAATAATCAATTTTAAATCCATTTATAATGATAAGAAGTAGAAATACAAGATCATATTGATCAACCTATCTATAAAAATGATACTTAGAATTAGAGGATGGTTTCGTACCACATATAATACTATATAATAATAAAAAAGGCAAATAATGAATTTACTGAAGTAATTCTTCGAATTAACAATAGATATAGATTAAATTGATTTAATAATCATCTTTAAATCCATTTATAATGATTAGAAGTAGATATACAAGATCATATTGATTAATCTATCTTGATAAATGATATTTAGAATTATAGGCTCCTTCTGTACCACATTTAAGACTACATAATCAAAAAAGGAGGCAAATAATGAATTTATTGAAGTAATTGTTCAAATTAACTATAGAAATTGATCTAATTGATTAAATAATCAATTTTAAATCCATTTATAATGATAAGAAGTAGAAATACAAGATCATATTGATCAATCTATTTTGATAAATTCTATTTGCAATTACAGGATGGTTCCATACTTTATTTAATACGATATAATAAAAAAAAAGACAAATAATGATTTTATTGAAGTAATTGTTCGAATTAACTATAGATATTGATCAAATTGATTAAATAATCAATTTTAAATCGATTTATAATGATAAGAAGTAGAAATAAAAGATCATATTCATCAATCTATTTTGATAAATTCTATTTGCAATTACAGGTTGGTTGCATACTGCATTTAAATATATATAATCAAAAAAGAAGGCAAATAATGAAATTACTGAAGTAATTGTTCGAATTAACTATTGATATTGATCAAATTGATTAAATAATCATCTTTAAATCTATTTATAACGATAAGAAGTAGATATACAAGATCATATTGATCAATCTATTTTGATAAATTGTATTTACAATAACAGCATGGTTCCATACTGCATTTAATACTATATAATCAAAAAAGAAGACAAATAATGATTTTATTGAAGTAATTGTTCGATTTAACTATAGATATTGATAAATTGACTAAATAATCAATTTTAAATCCATTTATAAAGATAAGAAGTAGAAATACAAGATCATATTGATCAATCTATCTAGATAAATGATATTTTGATTTATAGGCTCGTTCTGTACCACATTTAAGACTACAAAATCAAAAAAGGAGGCAAATATTGAATTTATTGAAGTAATTGTTCAAATTAACTATAGATATTGATCAAATTGATTAAATAATAAATTTTAAATCCATTTATAATGATAAGAAGTAGAAATACAAGATCTTATTGATCAATCTATTTTGATAAATTCTATTTGCAATTACAAGATGGTTCCATACTGCATTTAATAGTATATAATCAAAAAAGAAGACAAAAAAAGAATTTATTGAATTAATTGTTCGAATTAACTATAGATATTGATCAAATTGATTAAATAATCATCTTTAAATCCATTTATAATGATAAGAAGTAGATATACAAGATCATATTGATCAATCTATTTTGATAAATTCTATTTACAATTACAGGATGGATCCATACTGCATTTAATGCTATATAATCAAAAAAGAAGAAAAATAATGATTTTATTGAAGTACTTGTTCGAATTATCTATAGTTATTGATCAAATTGATTAAATAACAATTTTAAAACCATTTATAAAGATAAGAAGTAGAAATACAAGATTATATTGATCAATCTATCTTGATAAATGATATTTAGAATGATAAGCTCGTTTTGTACCACATTTAACACTACATAATCAAAAAAGGAGGCAAATAATGAATTCATTGAAGGAATTGTTCAAATTAACTATAGATATTGATCAAATTGATTAAATAATCAATTTTAAATCGATTTATAATGATAAGAAGTAGAAATACAATATCATATTCATCAATCTATTTCGATAAATTCTATTTGCAATTACAGGTTGGTTGCATACTGCATTTAAATATATATAATCAAAAAAGAAGGCAAATAATGAAATTACTGAAGTAATTGTTCGAATTAACTATAGATATTGATCAAATTGATTAAATAATCATTTTTAAATCCATTTAAAATGATAAGAAGTAAATATACAAAATCATATTGATCAATTTATTTTGATAAATTCTATTTACAATTACAGGATGGTTCCATACTGCATTAAATACTATATAATCAAAAAAGAAGGCAAATAATGAAATTATTGAAGTAATTGTTCGAATTAACTATAGATATTGATCAAATTGATTAAATAATCATCTTTAAATCTATTTATAATGATAAGAAGTAGATATACAAGATCATATTGATCAATCTATATTGATAAATTCTATCTTAAATTACAGGATGGTTCAATACTGCATTTAATACTATGTAATCAAAAAAGAAGGCAAACATTGAAATTATTAATGTAATTGTTCGAATTAACTATAGATATTGATCAAATTAAAAAATAATCAATTTTAAATCATTTTATTTTCATAAGAAGTAGAAATACAAGATCATATTGATCAACCTATCTTGATAAATGATACTTAGAATTACTGGATGGTTTCGTACCACATTTAAAACTATATAATCAAAAACAAAGGCAAGTAATGAAATTATTGAAGTAATTGTTCGAATTAACTATAGATATTGTAAATACAATTTATCAAAATAGATTGATCAATATGATGTTGTATATCTACTTCTTATCGTTATAAATGGATTTAAAGAAGATTATTTAATCAATTCGATCAAGGCGAGCTGTTTGAGAAACTCAAAAGTCGGGCAGATCTACCTCCTGCCCGTACTCTGGACCCTGCAACCAAAAGTAGTCGGAAAAAGGGTGGACGGTTCTGTAAATTCCACAAG
>LFYR01001934.1:11425-22075 GCA_001185155.1 Zostera marina
CTAGATCCTGTCGCTTTGGCCAGGATCCACGCATTCTGTCGCTTGGGCCAGAATCAGACTCTGATAGTGAGTCGCTCCATTTTGTCGCTTCGGCCTTAATGGATGGGAGTTATTTTGTCGCTTTGGCCTTAATAATCTCCCTTCATCTTGTCGCTTCGGCCTTGATGATAACACAGAAAGAGTCGCTCCTGATCAGAGTCGGACTATAAACTCGTAGTTCTATTGGCCTGGAACTAGATTCTGATAGTGAATCAACCCATCTGATAGTGCATGGGTAACGGAGTCATTGTGTCGCTGTGGCCACATTGACTCGATCCCATCTTGTCGCTTTGGCCTTGATGCGGATCACCTTGCTTGGGGGGGGGATACTGGCGCTACACGGGTGTTCAGCCATACTCTCTTCAGGGGGGAGTACTGGTGAGACATGCCTGATTACGTCAGTCACTCCCAGCAACGCCCTTCAAACAAGGAATAGGGTTCCGTCGCTATATGCCGGACCCCCGGAATGGCTTCCACGGTGCGGAGCACGTGTCTACGTCAAGAGCCCAAGTTAACACTTGGGAGTCGCCGACAGGGACTACCAAGTCGCCGACTCCAAGGGTGAATCGCCGATTCCAGCCAGGGATCTCGGGTCTGGTAGACCGAGGACTTGGCCTCCACGGAATCGGTGATTCCACTCCTGGATCGGCGACTCCCATACCTGAGTCGCCGACTCCCAGACGTTACGCGGGCGGGCCCACCCCATTGTGGCACCATTCAATAGGGCACCATAATGAGGTGGGCCCCACATTATTGAGTGGAAACGCCTCTAGGACCCTATAAAAGGGGTCCTAGGGGTGTTCTCCACTCTCATCTCACCTTGACCACACACACTCCACACTAGAGCATCCAAGGAGCCCGAATCGCCTACTCCCAAGTGAGTCGCCGATTCCCCTCCTCTTCTGCAGGTGTTTGACGTAGACGCGCGTCGTGGACTCCATAGCCTCCGGCTCATCTCGCCACCCCGCGAGCCCACTGGTAGCAGATTCCGTGCTTCATCAGACATCACTACCTATCCTGTGATGGTGAACCCGGTTTCCACCAACACGTTGTCAAAGGATGCTACTGTCAAACTCTTGTTGAGTTTACAACTGAGGGAGAGGGTTTATTGGTTGTTGCCTGATGAACTTACCGTTGATGTGGCGCCATACTACATGGTTGCTCTCCCTAAGTACTATTTTACCAATTTCCCTATTCTCCCCATTCCACTTTTTATTAGTGAAATTTTGAAATATGCTGGTGTGTGCATATCCCAGTTGAGCCCTGGTTTCTTTTTTCATGCCCATGGTTTATTGAATGTCCTTCGGGACTTGAATATCAAACCTACTACTGGTTTGTTTTTTCAATATTTTTCCTTTTCTGCTGCGTCTCATTCTGAGACTATTATTTCTTGTTCGAGTCGTCCCTCTACTTCTAGTCATAGGTCTCTTCTCCGAGATCCTCCTACTAAGAGGAATAAGAACGAATTTATTTTTGTTGATGCTCGCTTGTACCCGGGTACTGTTCTAACCCCTGTTCTGGCCAAGCATCGAACTCCTGTCCTTAAACCGATTCTGAGTAATGAGGAACTGGACACTGTAAAATTACTGAGGGAGACGTATCCTCACCCTATTCATGTTTGTAAGGCTATCGAGGACTTGTTTACTCGCCAAGGTTGTTGATGAAGCACGAAATCTGCTACCAGTAGGCTCACGGGGTCGCGAGGAGGGTCAGAGGCTTTGGAGTACACGACGCGTGCTCTACGTCAATGTACCTGCAGAAGTGGAGGGGAGTCGGCGACTCGGGCTCCTTAGTTTGCTCTGGTGTGGTGTGGTCAAGTGGAAATGACTTGGGAGTAGAGGACCCCCAAGGACCCCTTTTATAGGGTCCTGGGGGACGTTTCCCCATTCATTAGCATGGGGCCCACTCCATTATGGTGCCCAATTAAGGGTGTTATAATGACGTGGGCCCTCCCAAGTAACGGCTGGGAATCGGCGACTCAGGTATGGGAGTCGCCGATTCAGAGGTGGAGTCGCCGACTCCCTTGTGGTCAGGTCCTCGGTCTACCAGACCCGAGTACCCTGTCTGGAGTCGGCGATTCGCCCCCCGGTGAAAGAAGTTCTGAAACCTTCTTACTAATCTACCCAGGATAACCATATACCGGGATACACGGATTACCATCCAACGAACTATGCGAGTAAAGACCTTGTTTTCCCTGATACTGCTGAAAGTCAAGCTGCCTTGAAGAAGATCTCTATATAGTATGGCAACGCTGGTCCAGGAGTTTGCTTAGAATATTTCAAACGTAAGTTTATCATTTATTCTTTTCTCCTTTTATTTTTTCTAACTCTTTTCCTGCAGCTTGATCATCTGTTCAATGGTGGACTAGCTCCTCTTGGAGGTCTCCGGGACCCTCATCAGATACTTGATGAGATTGCTATGTTGAAAAGAGATTTGAAAGGTGTTGAGGCGAAAGTCAAGGATTAAGCTGGAACTAACACCTGGCTCTACACCTAGAACCTTACGCTTTCAAAGGACGTTGCTTCCAAAGATGCTAATATCAAGGATCTGGGGAAGAAGAACAGGACAGTGCAGACTGAGCATGCTGGTGCTCTGGCTGAAAAGACAAGCTCTGATAAGGAGGCCTCGCTTCACAAGACCCTTTCTGAATCTCTAGAGATTTCTTTGCAGTCTGCTGACCAAACCATTCTTCAGCTCTGAGAAGAGGTGAAGACTTTGAGGGATAACCAGACTTCTGTTGCTGACCTTCTCATCAAGAACTCGGAGTTGACTGAAGAGCTCTCTATGCTTCAGAAGGATTACGAAGAGAATGATGATCTTCTCCGACAGACACTTCAGCAGAATATTGATGATTTCAATAATCTGGTTATGATTGGTCCTTATTTACATCCTGGGTTTGATGTCGGAGATGTCCTGATGTGGGTTGCAACCCATCCGGAGGAGGTTGAGAAAGTTAGACAGGGGTTTCCTGAACCTGTTGCTGAAGATAATCTTCTTCTAGAGGTTGAACCTGTCGCTGTTGTTCCTATGTTATTGTCTCGAGCCACCTCTGTAGTTACTGTTCCTACCGAGGCAGAGCTTGATTCTGTGACCAAGTTTTAGGATGCTGTTGATGGTCCTGAGGGTTCTGAGAAGGATGCTCCTCCTGCATCCTGAGTATTATTTTTTGACATTCGTATATAATTGGATATTTTTGTACTATTAACATTAGTTCTAATTTTGTAACACAACTTCTATTACATAGAAAGTAGTTTTTAGAACTATTGTATATTTTTTTAAGTTTGCACATTTGCATTAATAGTACAATTGTAAGTTGTCTGCATGCCAGGTATTGGGAATGTAACTTCCGTTCTCTCTTTTTAGTCTGTATGTTCCTGGACGGAGTTTTTCTCCCACTATGTAGGGTCCTTTCCAATTGGCTCCTAGTTTGTCTTTCAAGCAATACTTTCTAGTTATGCTTGCCTTTCTTAGGACTAGGCTCCCCTTTTTATGTTCTTGGGCTTCACATTTTTGTCGTGATATCTGGCGAAACTTTGTTTATAGGCGGCACTTTTAGCTTGGCCATTATCTCGTAATTCATCCACTAGATCCAGGGTTGTAGCACACGATTTCCTGTTTTCTTCTGGTCGCATGTCAAGACCCTGATCGTGGGGATGCTTAGTTCTGTCAGGATTAACGCCTCCATTCCGTATGTTAGATTGAATGGGGTTTCGCTGGTTGGTGTCTTCTCCGTGGTTCGATAGGCCCTCAGGATTTCTGGGAGTAGGTCAGCCCATGTGTTTTTAGCCTGTTCGACCTTCTTTTTTAGTCCTTGGACGATGGCCCTGTTTGTGACCTCTACCTGTCCATTTCCTTGTGGTCAATATACTGATGAGAAGTGCACATTTATGTCCATGTTGTCGCATAGCCTTATGAATTCTCTGCCTGTAAACTGCGTGCCGTTATCTGTGACTATGTGAAGTGGCGTGCCGAATTTGTACATTATACACCTGAAAACGAATTTGGCTGCTGCGCCCTGAGTTATCTTGGATACTGCTAATGCATCTACACACTTGGTGAAATAGTCCACTGCGAGGAATATGAAGTTGGTCTGACCTGTGGATAGTGGGAATGGTCCCACGATATCTAGACCCACATTGCAAATGCGATGGGGCTACTGATCCTAGTTAGTGGCGTGGATTTCTCTGGATATTTTTGTGTACCTGACATGCTCTGCATTTTCTTGCGAACTGGATTGCATCTTTCTTTAGGCTTGGTCAAAAGTATCCTTGTCGCAGCATTCTCTGAGCCAGGGATCTTCCACCTTGATGGATTCCACAAGTTCCTTGGTGGATTTCTTCAACTATGAATTGGCCCTCTTCTTTAGAGACGCATTTCATTAATGGCCCATCGTATGACTTTTTATATAGAATGTCCCCAATTTGGCAAAACCTCGGGATGCGTGTTTGCAGCTTTCGTCGTTCATTCTTATCTTTTGGCATTTCTCGGCTTTGGAAATACTCTAGTAATGGTGACCTCCAATCTTTGACCTGACTTGTCACTAGATTGCATGAAGGAACTGATACTGCATCTACTAGTATTTCTCTTTGTCAGCCATCAAATGGTGAGGCAAGTCTTGCAAGTGCGTCTGTCGAGTTGTTCTGACTTCTGGCGACCTATTCTATTTTTATTTTTTCAAATTGCAGTTTTATTTTATCTAATGTTGCTGCTACTATATTATCTGAGGTTCTTTTACTGAGAATTCTCCTGTAGACACAGGCTCCCAATGTTTTGACCATTTTCAAACCTTGGATTACAGCCTCGTATTCTGCGGTGCTGTTCTTCGCTGTGAATTGCAGTCTTACCTAGTGTTCGTATATTTTCTGGTCTGGGGTTATTATTCCGACCCCTACTCCTGCACTTGTACTGCATCTCGAGCCGTCGACTTCCACTACCCACAGAGAGTCCACATTGCTCTGTGTCATATCTACTATGAAATCTGCAATGGCTTGTCCTTTGATGTCTGTAGCTGGAATAAAGTCGATGTCAAACTCGCTCAGTTCCAGTTCCCATTTTTTGAGTCTGACCGATGTATCTGGCCTGTGAATGATCCTTCTCAATAGATGTTCAGTCTGGACTTTAATCGTGTGGGCTAGAAAATATGCTAGAAATCTCCGTGATGCGTGTACTACGGCGAGAACGTTCTTTTCAACTGGAGGATACCAGGTCTCTTCCCCTGGTAACCTCTTGGAGTGATAGTAGATAGATATCTGCTCACTATCCCTTTGGCAGATTAGTACTGCGTTGATTGCCTCTTCGGATGCTGCTACGTACATATATAGGTCCTCTCCTATCTGCGGGAAGGCCAAATGTGGTAGTGATATCAAATATTTTTTTACCTGGTCGAATGCCTGCTCGTATTCCAGGGTCCATACTACTGCTCCTTTCTGACTTGTTTTGAGCAGCTGGAAGAAGGATTTACATTTGTCTGCTACCTTGGATATGAATCTTCTTAGGGCATTGATCTTCCCATTGAGTCTCTGTACTTCTCTGATGGTTCATGGTGGCTTGGTCTTCGAAATTGCAGTTATCTTCTCTGGGCTGGGTTTTATTCCTCTCTAGCCTATATAGAACCCTAGAAATTTTCCCTCCTGGACCCCGAAGCTGCACTTGGACGGATTGAGCTGCATCTCGTGCCTCTTCAGAGTTTCCAATGTTTCCTGCAAGTCTCGTGGATGATCTTCTGCGTGCCTTGACTTTACTAGGATGTCGTCTACATATGCCAGGACATTTCTAACTACCTTCTCTTTAAATACCTTGTCCATGAGCCTTTGGAAGTGATGAAGCACTGAATCTGCTACTAGGGCTCGCGGTGGTGCGAGGTGATGCCGGAGGCTCTGGAGTCCACGACGCGCGCTCTACGTCAAATACCTGCAAGTAGAAACTAGGCGATTCTAGTGAAAATCGACGAGTTTCTTAGTGATGCTCTGGTGAAAGTGGAACTTGTGTTGTGCCTTTGATTGTCCCCTTGGGACCCTTTTTATAGGGTCTCGGAGGGCGCGATCAAAGGCGGACATCGCACCTATGGTCATATATGGAAACATTTATGACGTTGGCTGGCGGAGAGTAACGGTCGTAAGTCGACGATTCAGGTATGGAAATCGCCTATTTAGGGCAAACTCGCTGAGTTTCCAGGGGCGAGATGTGCAGCCTACAATACTGCCGTTCTGGGCCCTAACTCGCCGATTTGTCCCTAAAGTCGGGGCGACTTGGTAGTCCAATCGTGACTTTTATGGGCTAACTCGGCGATTTGGACGATGAACTTGTTCCGCACCGTGGGAGCTCTCTGGGGTCTGGCGTAAAGTGACGGAACCCTAATCCTTGTTGAAAAGCGTTGCTGAGAGTGGCTACCGTAATCAGGCATGTCTCACCAGTACTCCCCCTTGAAGAGAGTACAAGAAACATGCGTGTATCGCCAGTACCCCCCCCCAACCAAGGTTCAATGTGTGATCTACATCAAGGCCGAAGCGACAAGATGAGATCGAATCATTCCGCCCACAGTGACGTACTGATTCCGTATCCATTATGGCCTAAGCGACAAAAATGGATTGACTCTGTAGGGTCGAACCGACATAATCGAGTTCCAGGCCAACGGAACTACCTGTTTATAGTCCAACCCTGATCAAGAGCGACAACACTGTGTTTATCAAGGCCGGAGCGACAAGATTAATTCCGGCCGAAGCGACAGAATCGAGTTCTAGCTAAAGCGATAGAACCGAGTTCTAGCCGAAGTGATAGAACTAATGTTTATAGTCCACCCTGATCAAGAGCGACTTTTATGTCCGCAACGACGGTTACCCCGTCAAGGCCTAAAGCGGCAAGACGGGTTGAGACCATTAAGGCCAAAGCAACAGAATGATCTCTAGTCTATCAAGGCAAAAGCGGTAGGATAGATTGACTCACTATCAGAATCTGATTCTGGTCGACGCGACAGAATTATACCTGCAAAAAAGAAAACATCCTGCAAGACAACTAGATCAGTCTAAAACGAATATTATTATTGACGAATTGAACTTACCGTGCGATTTTACCTTTCATGATATTCTCCTTTTGCTCGAACCAATCCTTGGTAAATCTAGCCGAAGCGACAGATTTACCGTGCTCATATTTGAAGACCTCCGGCCGCAGCGACAGAAGTGTCGGGAGAGCTTGTAATACTCCCCCCTGAAATTTGACGATTTCCAGCCGAAGCTATAGAAATATTGGGAGAGCTTGTGATACTCTCCTCTCGAAATTCGACGATTTCCAGCCGGAGCGACAGAAAATTCGGGAGAGCTTGTGATACTCCCCCTCGAATTCGACGATTTCCAGCCGGAGCGATAGAAAAGTCAGGAGAGCTTGTGACACCCCCCCCTCGAAATTCGACGATTTCCGGCCGAGGCGACAGAAAAGTCGGGAGAGTTTGTGATACTCTCCCTCAAAATTCGACGATTTCCTGCCGAAGTGATAGAAATGTCGGAAGAGCTTGTGATACTCCCCTTCGAAATTCGACGATTTCCCGCCGAAGCGACAGAAATATCGGGAGAGCTTGTGATACTCCCCCTCGAAGTCTGACGATTTCTGGCCGGAGCGACAAAAATGTCGGGAGGGCTTGTGATACCCTCCTTTTGTAGCTGAAGGGAGCTTGTGATACTCCCTCCCCTAAGATATTATGTGATGTCCTAAGTCGGCGACTTAATGTCCTAACTCGGCGACTTAGCATCGGGGTTGTTCTGTGAGAAAACTTAGAGGTTTGCTGATCTAGATCGGTGACTTAATGTCCTAACTCGGCGAGTTAGCATCGGGGTGGTTCTGTGAGAAACTTATAGGTTTGCTGACCTAGATCGGCGACTTTCTTATAAACTCGGCGATTATTAATATGAGCTGGCGGATTTCTTAGAAAATCCTTGGGATCTTGGGAAATATTTACAAATTTTCCAAATATGGAGGTTTCCCTTTCGTATCCCATGATTTTTGCCCAGACTCGGCGAGTTTTCGGATAACTCGCCGAGTTTTGGAGATTAGAGAATCAATTAGCGATTTTCCTTCGCGTAATTTTTGGATTTTCCGAGGGAATTTTGCAATTTGTTCAGGGTCTATAAATAGAGAATCGATTATTTTAATCCGCACATCATTTTCCCCAAATCGCCTAAATCCTAATCCTTCACCAAGTCGCCGAGTTTCTCTCTATATCGCCGACATATGGCAGACCAACCGTCACTCCCTCAACTTACCATGTCGGAGACCGAAGCTCTGGTCGACGACATCTTGAACACCGATATTGATGAGAGTCTAGCGGCGGTGCTCAACACCGTTGAGTCTCCGATCCCCTCGCCTACGCGCGGTGGGTCGGAGATTCCGGCTGTTGATGCACAGTCGGATGCTAGATACTGTGCCACGGTCCGCGAGTTATTTGGGCTCACTCCCGAACAATCGCCGAGTTCTAACAAGAAGTCGGTGAGTTTGGGGTGTGATTCCAGGGCTCTGGTCGTGGCAGAGCCTTCTGTTGAGGTGGGCGAGATTCTCCCGACTCTTGCTCCTAAATCGGCGAGTCCCCTTGGGAAGTCGCCGACTAAGGGCAGGGGGGGTGTCCCAATCTTCAAGAGACCTCGCCGAGTTATCGATCTGGGATCGGCGAGTTTAGCTGAAACATCGGCGAGTTTTCCATCTAAATCGCCGACGTTGCCCCAAAACTCGGGGGCGAATGTTGAAGAGTATGTGCCCCTTCAGGTGGTGGCACCTGATGTTTCGGTCACCCGTACTGAGGGGTTGACCTCCACACTGACACGAGCAAGAAAAGAAAGCGAAAACATCCCAAACATGCGAAGAACTCTTCTCGCGAAGGTGGCGAGAGTAGTACCCCCATTCCTCCCACTTATGGGATGGGGGGTAGAGGAAAAAAGCACTTCCCTTTTGCAGAGGGTGTACGGGTTCCTGAGCCCTTCGATTACGATCAGGAACTGGAGCTGGACCGCAGCCAAAGCCGACGCCGCCCTGATCCGGCTGAGAGATCAAAGACACCTCCTCCTCCCACGGAAGTGGAAAAGGATGGATACCATATTAACCTCCCATTCTATGAGGGAGTTGAGAACCACACCGGCTATGCTTATTGTGAAACTTTGCTGGGGTGAAATTAAGCTTCTACCCCTGAGCGACACGAGCGAGGGGTCTTTTGAAGAAGTTTTTGTTAATGCACCTCTTGTGCCGTAGACGGAGACCGTGTATCCATTCTCTGTTATGTCGGCACGCGAAGCCCGAGACATTCTGCGAGGTGTACGCATTTCTGGGCACTTGCGATTCTGGGGGTCGCAATATCAACCCGCGAACCTTCCTCCTGCGGGGTTTCAAGCAATTCCCCGACTCTACTTCAGACACTTCTCCGTGCTGCCCATCCCCATACTAATGAGCGAAGTGTTACTACAAGGGGGCGTGTCGCTGTCACAGATGCAAGCAGCGTTTTTTATATACTTGAGAGGATTCTCCAACATCTGTTGGAGTTTGAATATCCCTGCAACCGCCGCCTTGTTTTTATGGTTTTTTAAATTTGTCAAGGCCCCTGCTTCCGAATCTGGTCGGTTGGGGTTGGAAAAGCGGTTTCACGGGCGTGAACTAATAGTTGAACTCCCCACTAACTATGGGCCGCAGTGGAAGAGTGAGTTCTTCTTTATAGACTCGATGTTCGTACGCGGGAGTCGAGAGAGCTGGGCCAATGCTCGTTGCGTACACTTGGATGTTACTTGCGCTCTGAGCAAGGCAGAGTTGAAGCATGTGAAGAAGATTTCTTCCGCCCTTGCCACTTATCAATGTGGTCAAGGGGTTCCTTTCGCTTTGTGTCAGCGTGAGGATTTCACTTTTTCTGACGTGACACATTATCTAAAGTCAGAAGACCCTTCTGGCAAGCCTATCAAGAAGAAGAAAGGGGCGCATCTCTACCGTGAAGCGGTGCTTCCTCATTTGGCTGTGAGATTGCGTGGTGTCAAATTGATTAAGATGAGGAAGGCTGAAGGATCTGGTCCTCGTGTCACGTTTGAAACTGGGTCGTGCTCGAGGTCGGTACCAGAGTTTGCTCCCTTCCGTACTAATTTTGATTATCCGGGTCTGTTTGCGGATGAAGGGGTGCGAGCTAAAGCTACCCAGATACTTCTGACGAAGCTTGGGGATTGGATACGCGAGGAGCTCACTAAAGCTCTATCTGCTGTAAGTGACTTAAACTCGCTTTTTAACTTATGTATTTTCGTGCTAATTTAATTGTTTTTTTTGTAGGCCGCGTATCTATCGAATGCTGCCCTTGGGATGTGATGAAGCACGGAATCTGCTACCAGTGGGCTCGCGGGGTGGCGAGATGAGCCGGAGGCTGTGGAGTCCACGACGCACGCTCTACGTCAAATACCTGCAGAAGAGGAGGAGAATCGGCGACTCACGTGGGAGTAGGCGATTCGGGCTCCTTGGATGCTCTAGTGTAGAGTGTGTGTGGTCAAGGTAAGTTGAGAATGGAGGACGCCCCTAGGTCCCCTTTTATAGGGTCCTAGAGGCGTTTCCATTCAATAGAGTGGGGCCCACCTCATTATGGTGCCCTATTGAAGGGTGCCATAA
>LFYR01001935.1:0-12796 GCA_001185155.1 Zostera marina
TACGTCAAACACCTGCAGAAGAGGAGGGGAATCGGCGACTCACGTGGGAGTAGGCGATTCGGGCTCCTTGGATGCTCTAGTGTGGAGTGTGAGTCAAGAGAGGATGAGTTGAGGGTAGAGGTCCCCCAAGGACCCCTTTTATAGGGTCTTGGGGGACGTTTCCTCATTCATTCGAGTGGGGCCCACGTCATTAAGGTACCCTATTAAGGAATGCCTTAATGGCGAGAGTCCGCTCAAGTAACGGCTGGGAGTCGGCGATTCAGGTATGGGAATCGCCGATCCAGAGGTTCAATCGCCGACTCCCCATGAGCCTAGTGGCAGCCTACCAGAGCTGTCCACGAGGCCTAGAGTTGGCGATTCCCCCTGGAGTCGGCGACTTGGTAGTCCCAATCGGCGACTCCCAAGTGTTAGCTTGAGCTCTTGACGTAGACACGTGCTCCGCACCGTGGAAGCCTTTCCGGGGGTTCGGCATATAACGACGGAACCCTATTCCTTGTTTGAAGGGCGTTGCTGGGAGTGACTGACGTAATCAGGCATGTCTCACCACCGAGTTAACCCGTAAATCGCGATTGGACTACCAAATCGTCGATTTTAGGGATAAATCGCCGAGTTAGGGCCCAGATCGGCAGTATGGTAGACTGCACATCTCGCCCCTGGAAACTTGGCGAGTTTGCCCTAAATATGCGATTTCCATACCTGAATCGCCGATTTACGACCGCTACTCGCCGCCAGCCAACACCATAAATGCACCTATATATGGAAATAGACGCGATGTCCGCCTTTGATCACACCCTCCGAGACCCTATAAAAAGGGTCCCAAGGGGACACTCAAAGGCACAACACAAGTTCCACTCTCACCAAAGCACCACTAAGAGAATCGCCGATTCCCACACCAGAATCACCGATTTTCTCCTTGCAGGTATTTGACGTAGAGCGCGCGTCGTGGACTCCAGAGCCTCCGACATCACCTCGCACCACCGCGAGCCCTGATAGCAGATTCAGTGCTTCATCAGCTGGCTCTGTCTGTGGGACTACCGAACCACCGGTATCCCGTCGTAATCACGATTTTTTTTGCAAAGTCCGGCTTGATCTTTCCCGGAGGGATCGCCGACTTTGTCAACTAAGTCGTCGATTTAAATCGACAATAGCCGATTCTCGCCTCAAGTCCGATTTATTCTTAAATCGCCGACTTAGTCTTGAGAATCACCCGATCCGGAATATCGTCTGCTAGCTAAGAGTGCTGTCCACAACTCTGTTTAAAAACTCCCAAAGTCAAAGTCGCCGATTTAGATCCCTAAATCGTCGATTTTTTCTTTGTTTCTTGAACAAGCTCGGTCAAGTCATCCTTTGCTTTGGAACTTACGTCTTCGCATAGGTTGGATTTTTCCCAAGCAAAAATCGCCTATTTAGGGGCAAACTCGCCTATTTTCAGTAAATATCGCTGATTCCATCTAGTGAGTCGCCGATTCTGGATTATTCTGCTAGCTAAGAGTGCTGTCCACGGCTTGGTTCAAAAGACCCATAAGTTGAATCGTCGATTCCACCTAGGGAGTCGCCGATTCCTTTAGCTTTTTGAACGAGTGCTGTCAATGCCTTTTGCTCCGGAACACTCACTTTCACATAGGTTGGATTTTTCATAGAAAAACACCTATCCTCATCTGAATCGTCGATTCCCACTTGAATCGATGATTTCCACCTGAATCGTCGATTCCCACACTGAGTAGGCGATTCCCACACTTGAATCGTCAATTCGATCATCGTCTTCATTCATCGCTTTGGCTAAATAAGATCACTCATAGCCCAGCTCTTTGACCGAAATGAAAATCCATCGTCACGGTTGGATTCGTCTCGTCGTTTCGGTAAAAAAAAAAGAGTATGGGACTTTTCGCCTTTTTTCACTTCCAGTGATTCTGTCGGTCCACCTCCGGAATTCCCAGATCCGATTTTGGGATTCTAAAACCACATATCACGTGAAAAAAGTTTTCTCTACGAGTACCAAAGAGCAGAATTTCCAAAGAGTGTCAGGAATCTTTTCTGGGATAGGTCTAAACAGGCATCCCAAAAACCACCTCCGGCGGCACGATTTTCTGCCGGAAAATTGTAAAAAATTTACGACATTTTTTGCTAATTTCAAACTTTGGGGACTAGTAGTACTCTTCAAGAGGGTCACAAAACTGCAAAGAAATATCATACAAAAATTTTCTGTTTTGTGACACTCGGAGGGCAGGTGCCTACCCATAGCTTCCAACACTTCGGAAGAACTTCTACTCGTTGCCCGTTGCTTCAGTCCGATAGAAGCAACCATCCCGGCCATTTATGGATCCTATTGCTAAGGGTCAGAAGAAAACTCTTGCCACTGTTACTATGGTAAGAGCTTCTAGCAGAAGGGTTGGTTCTCGTACTTTACCAACCTCTAATGCACCATCGTCAACACATGAGGTGTCCTCACCACTTCCACTAAATGGGGGTGTGAACCCAACTCTGACAACACAGGAGAGGCTTGCGCACATGCATGCTCTCATGTTGAAGTTGGACAAAAGGTTGACTAACCTTGAGGCTTCAAGGAGCCGGGCCACCATGCGAAGTACGACAAGCAAGTCTAACCCACCTTTGAGGAAGACAAACTTAAGTACACATCGTCGATCCGAATCAAGGATATCCAAGGAACTTCGAGAGCTCAAGGGAAAGAGTCCTGCAATCTCAGGACAACCCAAACCCAACTCGCATCACTCTCCTATGGGAGACAACCACGGTGAAACAAAGAGACAAAAGCATCTCGGTTTTTACCACAGGTCCGCAGTACATCACTCGGGTGTACCTTCGAGTTCCACGACTTGTGCGGATTACGATGCCACACTCATGAATAGGGTAATCAAGGAAATGCTTCGTAAAGGCAAGCATGATCTAAGGGACCCACATGATCTTCTCATAATAGGAAGGGCACCCTTTCATAGGGACCTCCTGAGAAAACCTTTTCCGCAATCTTGGCGGTGTCCGAAGATAGACTCGTACGATGGAACGACAGATCCTAAGGATCATGTTAACCTCTACCTGAATATCTTGGAGCCGCAAACTACCGATAATGGGTTGTTGTGTCGGGCCTTCCCAGGCACTCTAAAAGGCAACGCATATCAGTGGTTTTCCGGTCTGCCGGCTGGCTCAGTCTCCAGCTTCATGGACCTCTCTTCCAAGTTCATCGCCCAACATGTGGGGATGATCAGAATAAAACACAGTGCCAGCGCACTACTGGCACTACGACAGAACAAGCTGTCTCTGAGGGATTACACGATTAAGTTCACTTCGATGATGACAGAAGTGAACGATCTAATCCCAAGTCTGGCCATAGCAGGATACGTGAGAGGGTTGGTACCCTTCTCCCCTTTGGCCCGGAATCTGATGCTCCATAAAGTCGAGACCCTGCCCGACCTCTTCCAACGAGCTCAATCGTATATTGAGATAGAAGAGGAGAACAATGACAAGCTGGACAAACTCGAGCCGTCCAGCCGGAAGAAACCTCGCTATGCTAAAGAAGATGCATACGAGGATACAAGTTCCCAATCCGAAACCTCGACTACTCTTCTTCGATACAGCGAGGAATCTCCGGGTAATAGTTATGGCCACCAGAGTCATAGCTCACACCCTAAATCCAGTAGTAGTTATGGCCACCAAAGTCATAACTCACACTCTCAGTCTGGTAACAGTTATGGCCACCAAAGTCATAACTCACACTCTCAGTCTGGTAACAGTTATGGCCACCAAAGCCATAACTTACGCTCTCAATCCTATGACAGTGATGGCAACCAAAGCCACAGTTCACACTCACAATAAAGCGTGTCACGCTATTAGTGGGTAACTACCATCTGTCAAAGATAGGCTAGAGTAACTAAATAGGCTATGCATCCGTCAGTGGCAACCAAACATCAAAGGAACTCATCTACTCTTTTGGTTGTCGCTTCTATTGTTCTATTAGTTGTCGCAATCTAACAACGATTTTATTCTGCGATATGTATGCCACATTTAGAATAATCATTTATCACTTCAGACGGATCAATCACCCATCGCTTCGGCTGGGTGACATCCATCGCTTCGGCTGGGTGACATCCGTCGCTTCGACCTTATCTATCATCTGTTCGACCCACGAGTCAAGGTGATAGTTACGAAATCTAATTTACGACAAAGAGTCTAAATTACGATTACAAGTCTAGTTTACGATTTACGAGTCAAAATACGACTTAAGAATCTAAATTACGACTCTCACGAATATTTGCGAATCAAACCCTAAGATTCCAAATATTTATGAATCTAAGTTCTCTTTCAAAATCTAATTTACGACAAAGAGTCTAAATTACGATTTGCGAGTCCAGTTTCGAGCCTACGCTACGGTTCTAGGATTAATACGGCAAACCTACAAGGGATAATTTCATAGGGATCAATCCGTCGCTTTGGCCGGATGACACCTGATGGGGGTGAAACCCGACCAGTACTCCAAGACGCGCAAGCAAGCGCCAAGCGGGGAACTCCGCGGGAAACCAGACCGGAACTCAAGTGTGCAGAGCTCTGCTTCGCTAGGAATTCTTCTTCTCCAAATGACTTGCCTTTAATGAGTGGGGGGTGCCCTCTATTTATAGGGGTTCTTATGGGGGTAATCTGGACATTTGGGCAGTAACCGCCTAACTGCCCAACTGATCAGATTGGGTCCAGGGGTCGACTTTCCAGAGATCGACTTTCTGGGGGTCGACTTTTCCTGGTGATCGACTTTACTCAAAAGTCGATCCCAGGGAAGTCGATCCTCAGGAAAGTCGATCTTCCTAGGATTCGACCTGGGACCTCCCCAACCCTAGAATAGATACCTCACTCATTTTAGGCTATCCGGACTTCTAGTTGCTGGTAGGTTGTGACCGTGTTCGGGATACTGTATCACCAGTACTCCCCCCTCCTCTGCGTATTAGATACCTTGGGATACGTCTTTTAGTACTATGGTCTGTGTGTCGGACCCTGTACTATCAGTATTCCCCCCCTCTTTGCGTGCTGGGATGTGGATTTCTGGTGATGTCCCTGGATGTAAGATCCTCTCTCACCAGTACTCCCCCCCTTCCACGCCTGCGAGGTTGTATCTATGCTTCCACGGAGGTTGTCACGCGCTTTTGCCAACTATTTTCCGGTTTGTCCTAGCCGAAGCCTACTCCTTGCACACCTGTCCGGCCTGATTCCCCCGCGGAACCCTGCTTGCCCACCTTGACACCTTGCCTGAGCTGTCCTTGAGCACTGCTTGGGTTCTCTTCCCTGTGGCGGGTTTTGAGAGTACCCGACCCCCTCCTTTTTTCCGCCTTTCGGCGATAGGGGCTGAGTGTACTTCCTCGTCTACCCACGTTCATCCGTGGGTGAGGATTATTAGTTGAATACTTGCCCCCTCCTTTTTTCCGCCTTTTTGCGATAGGGGCTGATTGTGCTTCCTCGTCTACCCGCGTTCATCCATGGATGAGGATTATTATTTGAATACTTGCCCCTTCCTTTTTTCCGCCTTTCTGCGATAGGGGCTGAATGTGCTTCCTCGTCTACCCGCGTTCATCCGTGGGTGAGGACTATTACTTGAATACTTGCCCCCTCCTTTTTTCCGCCTTTCTGCGATAGGGGCTGACTGTGCTTCCTCGTCTACCCGCGTTCATCCGTGGGTGAGGACTATTATTTGAATACTTGCCCCCTCCTTTTTTCCGCCTTTCTGCGATAGGGGCTGATTGTGCTTCCTCGTCTACCCGCGTTTATCCATGGGTGAGGACTATTATTTGAATACTTGCCTCCTCCTTTTTTCCGCCTTTCTGCGATAGGGGCTGATTGTGCTTCCTCGTCTACCCGCGTTCGTCCGTGGGTGAGGACTATTACTTGAATACTTGCCCCCTCCTTTTGCTCGCCTTTCTGTGACTGAGGCTAAGTGTGACTCCTCGTCTACCTACGTTCATCCGTGGGTGAGGATTGTTCTTGAGTACGTCCCTCGTCTAACCTACGTTCTTCCGTAGGTGAGGTTTACTCTTGAGTACGTCCCTCGTCTAACCTACGTTCTTCCGTAGGTGAGGTTTACTCTTGGACACTTGCCCCTCTGTCTACATTTTTGTAGAATGGGGTGTGTGTTTAGCCGACGTGTCCCCCGTCTAACCTACGTTCTTCCGTAGGTGGGGTTCGCTTTTGAGTATGTCCCTCGTCTAACACTACGTTTCCGTAGGTGAGGTTCACTTTTGCCGCTGTGTTCCCCGTCTAACCTACGTTCTTCCGTAGGTGGGGTTCACTTTTGTCGATGTGTCCCCCGTCTAACCTACGTTCCTCCGTAGGTGGGGTTCACTTTTGAGTATGTCCCTCGTCTAACACTACGTTTTCGTAGGTGAGGTTCACTTTTGCCGCTGTGTTCCCCGTCTAACCTACGTTCTTCCGTAGGTGGGGTTCACTTTTGTCGATGTGTCCCCCGTCTAACCTACGTTCTTCTGTAGGTGGGGTTCACTTTTGAGTATGTCCCTCGTCTAACGCTACGTTTCCGTAGGTGAGGTTCACTCTTTGCCTTGGATGGGATACGCATCCTGACTCTGTTACCATTAAGACTTTCTCTATCCGCGTTCTTCCGCAGGTAGAGTTAATTTGGCGTCCTACTTTGTTACTGCGTCCAGTAATAGTAGGAGTTCAAATATCTTTATATGGCTCAGCTCATTTTGCTGCCGTATCCCCGTCCGAGTTGTGGACTTCCACGATTCCTCAGGAGCATTTCGTGTTACACCCTCCTGTTTTGGTGTGCCTCTGCAACTTCAACTTGTCTGGGTTCTTTTTTCTGCACACCTTTTATGTGGGAGGAAAAAGTCGATCCCTTGTTGGGTTTGGTCGACTTTTGCTAAATGTCGATCCCCTGTTGAATTTCCTCGACTTTTGCTGAATGTCGATCCCTTTGTTGAGTTTGGTCGACTTTTGTCAAAAAGTCGATTCCTGGTGCTTTTGGTCAAAAGTCAATCCCTTGCGTAAAAAAGTCGACTTTGCCATTTTGTCCTTTTGTGCTGTCCTAGGGTCCTATAAATAGGACCCCTAGGTTCTCCTTTTCCTTCATCCATCCATGGCTTTTCTTGTGAGTCTCTTTGCTGATTTCATTCAGGGAGAGATTGAGGAGCTGGATCGGATTTTGAATATTCTGGATCCTCGGTCGTCGACCTTGGATCTTCCTTCTCTGCGCCAACTTATTGTTGAGCGGCAGAGTGTTGCTGTTGCTGCTCGGGAGTCCATTTTTGAAGAATGGTCTGGTGGCGATCTTCCGCCTGCCTCTTCTTCTGCTATTCCTCCACGTGGCCGACGTCGGAGGCGTCCCCGCCGCGGTGCTTCCCCGCTGGATCAGGTCCCTCGCCGCTTGCGTCGCCGTATTAATTTTAATTAAGAGCCTGTAAAATTTTTCATTCATCATTTTTGCAATTTTGAATAAATATATTTTTACCTTTTCCTTTATTTGACTTACACCTTTACTTTGTAGTACGTTAGTGTAACCGAAATTTTTTCTTGGTCAATATATACTTTTCTAAAGGTGTCGGATTTTTGACAAGTCGATCTCATTTCTCTCTGGAAATGTCGATGTTGCCTAAAAAAGTCGATCTCACCTTTTTCTGAGGAAGTCGATTACTGCTGATCCTTTTCTAAAGGTGTCGGATTTTTGACAAGTCGATCTCATTTCTCCCTGGAAATGTCGATATTGCCTAAAAATGTCGATCTCACCTTTTTCTGAGGAAGTCGATGACTGCTAATCCTTTTCTAAAGGTGTCGGGTTTTTGACAAGTCGATCTTATTTCTCCCTGGAAATGTCGATGTTGCCTAAAAAAGTTGATCTCACCTTTTTCTGAGGAAGTCGATTACTGCTGATCCTTTTCTAAAGGTGTCGGATTTTTGACAAGTCGATTTCATTTCTCCCTGGAAATGTCGATGTTGCCTAAAAATGTCGATCCCACCTTTTTCTGAGGGTGTCGATGACTGCTGATCCTTTTCTAAAGGTGTCGAATTTTTGACAAGTCGATCTCATTTCTCCCTGGAAATGTCGATGTTGCCCAAAAATGTCGATCCCACCTTTTTCTGAGGATGTCGATTAGAGTGGTGTGGAATGTCGATCCTGACCTTCTCTTTTGAAGGTATCGAATTCCTTGCCAAATGTCGACGCCTATTCTTTTTTTTCCTGGGAATGTCACGCTTTCCTGCGGAATGTCGATCCTGGCCTTCTCTTTTGAAGGCATCGAATTCCTTGGTAAATGTCGACGCCTATCCCTTTTTTGGGAATGTCGAACTCAATTTTCTGCGGAAATGTCGATCCTGTCCTTCTCTTTTGAAGGTATCGACTTCCTTGCCAAATGTCGACGTCTATCCCTTTTCTGGGAATGTCGAACTCAATTTTCTGCGGAATGTCGATCCTGTCCTTCTCTTTTGAAGGTATCGACTTCCTTGCCAAATGTCGACGCTTATCCCTTTTCTGGGAATGTCAAACTCAATTTTCTGCGGAATGTCGATGGTTTTTCTGAAATGTCGATGGATCTTCTTGAAATGTCGATGATATCTAGTCGGATTTTAGGGTTTTTCATGGACTGGGCCGTCGTGGGCCTGCCGGGCCCGTGGGCTTCCTGGCCCAACGGGTCGACCCGGATGAACAGTGCCCGCGACGGTTCGTCTTCGACTTTCCCCTATAAATAGCGGAGGGAGTTCATTTGTTTCTCACTCGCTTTCTTCGCTCCGATCGATCGACTTTCTCGCATCGACTTTCAGGCTTCTCGCATCGACTTTCAGGCTCCTTTTCTTCGACTTCCTGCTTCTTCCGCTTCGACTTCCAGCGTGCGTGAGGCTTCGACTTTAGCCTTGGAGGTGCAGCTTTCTGGGGTCCGACTTTTGTTGTCGGGCTCTACTGGGGCTGCACTGGGTTCGACTTCCTTGGGGTCCGACTTTTCTGAAATTCGGTCCCTTTCGAAGTTGTTCCCCATTGGACTGTGGTCCGACTTTGTGAGGTTTGACGCCTTGTCATCGACTTTTCAAAGTTGGACCCATTTTTACTGGGATCGACTTCTTGTCAGTCGATTTTCCTGTAATCGACTTCTTGAGACCTTTGTCTTCTTATAGTCGACTTTTCTGGGATCGACTTCTGAGATCGACTTCCCTTATTTTGCAAGTTTGATTCCCTTAAGTCCATGACTTTTCTTGGGATCGAATTTTGCCTTAACTTGGCCTGACTGCTCTGTTTTTCGTGCAGGTTTTATAATGTCTTCTGACAAAAACTTGCAACAAGATGCTCCTCAGACCACAAATGTCGAGGAGGTTCGGAATCCTTCTGCTGAGACACAGTCTGTTACTATCGAGGTTCAGGATGCTCCTCCTCAACCAGAGTCTGTTCAGGCTGCTCCTGCCGTGACGGGGCCTGGGGCTTCGCCTTCCTCCTTGCCTATTGGTAATAAGAGAAAAATGCTTTCCCGTCGTACGCGCAAGCCCGTACCTAGTAAGTTACTCATTTATTATTTACTTCGTAACTTACTCTTTATTTCTTTCTTTTTTGTTTGTAGGTGCTCCCCCTTCTCCCCCCGCACGTTCTAGTTCGGGGTCTTCCACATCTACCTCGGGAAGCTCGGGTTCTTCTTCCTACTACTCTTCTTCCTCGGAGGATGTAGATATTGGAGGAACCCCTCCCTCCGTTGTTAGGACTCCTCCTCCTACTATTATTTTGACCTCCATTCCTGAGGAGACTCCTACTTCGGGGGTTCTATTTGTGACTACGGACAGTTCCGTTCAACTTCCTCCCGAAGTTCGTAGTGAAAATATTCATATTTTGGAAAAGTCCCCTTTGGATTACCCCTCTGAGACGAGGGAAAAGTACCCCTTTCCTTCTCCCCTCGAGGAGAAGAGCGCCCCATCCTTCTATCGGGAAATGGATGGTTCTTGGCGTCAGTGGTCCGTTCTTGTCCGTAACGGTTTCCATGTCGTCCCTATCCTTGACCGGGGCGAATATGGAACTGGGTATGGTTCCTTCTGTGCAGTCTCTCTGACTGATATTCCGGGCTACCCCCTTTCCTCTAATGCGGGTAGCTGCTCCAACACCCTTTCCCTGGATGCTGCCCAAAGAATTCTGAGGGGGTTAGAGCTTAGGGAGAGAGTGTACTGGGCGTACCCCTCTGAGAACACTGGCGACGTGCCCCCCTACTTCATGCTGGCACTCCATCGAGTGTATTTTACTAACTTTCCGATCCTCCCGATCCCTTCTGTCATTAGTGAAATACTTCTGTACTCTGGATTGTGCATCTCCCAGATGGGTGCCGCCTTTTTCTTTTATGTCAGGGGGTTTATTAACATTCTTAGGGATGCAGGTATAGTCCCTACCGCTCGGCTGTTCTTCCACTTCTTCACATTCCAAAATCCGAAGAAGGGCAGCCTTTTTATTGCATGTGCCAGCCGTGCTACCTCCATCACTCACTCTGCCCTCTTGAAAGATCCTCCGACCAGGCGGAACAAGAGTGAGTTCATCTTCGTGGATTGCAGGTTATGCCCTGGCAGCAGACTTCTCCCTGCATCCACTAGTGGCCGTAAACCTATTCCTCGTCCCGATCTGACTGAGGAAGAGGGAGCTTCCGTGCAAAAGCTTGTCTTTTTGCATTCTATCGCTGTGCCTGTTTGTCACGCGATTGAGGATACTTTTAACCGACAAGGTCTTCCTTTGCCTGTTTTTCTTTTTACGTTTTCTATACTTATGTATTTTCTAACTCTGTTCTTATTCTTTGCAGATTTTTATATGGAAAACCCCGGAGGTGTCCCTGAACGCGTTGGACAAAACGAAACGGGTTCCAAGGTTTACGCCGCTGCCTCCAAGCCCTCTGATGCTGATCATCTGAGGCAGCGTGCTCTGGAGAATTCCTATTCTAGGGCGCGTTCCCCTACTCCTCCTAACGAAGTCCCACGAGCTGAGGAAGGGGAGGTACCTCCGGAGGTACCCAAAGACACTACTCCTGGGCAGTCTCCTGGTGCTTCTAGGCCATCCAACCCCTTCCCTACTCTGTCGGAAGAGGAGCGGGAGAACACAGAGAAAGATACTCAATCTGAGCGGACTGAGAAAACTACCGAGAAAGAGATCTCTGACAGGAGAAGGCGAAAAGAGCGAACTCCTCCTCCCCGGACCAACTCACCTCCTTCGAGGAAGTCGAGGAGACATTCTCCCAGGCGACGAACTCCTCCGCGCCGGAAATTTTATTCTGGGGAGTCCTCCCGGGGTCGGTACAATTATTCTTCCACCCGGGAGACACAACTGCCGGGTACCAAGGTGCGCACCCCCGGAACTATGGGACCAAGTTCCCTCTGGTCGCTGACACGGATGCCGCCCGAACCACTCTGCGGACCATATCTGGGTATCCGATGGACCAGACTGTCGAGGAAATAGGACAGAACCTGAGCAACGTGAGTGCTTCTGTTTTTACTATTTTTATGAGCATGTCCTTACTCATTCTTTCTCTTTTTGCAGCTCGCCTATTTGTTCCACGGCCGCCTCTCCTCTTTGTCTCGTCTCCGTGACTATCAGTCTATGGATGACGAGTTAAAGAAAGTGAAGCGCCGTTGCAGTGATCTGGAACGTGAGGTTGCCCAAAAGGTTTCTGATGCCTCCACCTTGTCTACCACCAATAAGAAGATGTCTGAGGATTGGGCTGCTCAGAGGACTCTCTTGAGAAATAAAGAGCAGGAACTCTCCAAAGTTCAGGGGGAATTGGGGGCTGCAGAGCTGGAATTAACTGCTGAACGTGCCAAGGTCTTGGTTAAGGATGTAGTAATTGCCGATCTTGGCCGTCAGCGTACGAGTGTTGAGGTGGACCTTGACTCCTGTCGGACGCAGAACGCTATACTTTCCGACCGACTAGGTGAAAGTCAAGAAGAGAACCAGAGGTTGCTGAAGTCGCAGGAAGATGATCGGGAATTAATAATGCGACTGAAGGAATCGGACCAGGCAAAGACTGAGGAAGCTCGCCAAGCAACTGAGGGGCTTCAACGTATGGTTGACCATCTGGAGAAGCTCAAAGTTGATTATCTTGCCAACGTGCAAGATTATAATGACTTGGTTGATCTGGGCCCCCACGTTTGCCCTGGTTTTGAGGCTGCAGATGTCCATGACTGGGCTCGTAAGTACCCCAAGGAGGCCACTGAAGTTCGAGACCGGGCACTTGCGGAAGAAGAGGATGAGGAGAATGAAGAGAATGAAGGAGAGGAAGTTCTAGAGGCGCTTGCTAACGTTGATAAAGATTTCTCAGTAGAAGATCAAGACAACAACGATGCAGAGTGCTCTAAAGATACCCCCCCCCTTCTAAATAGATTGCTTCTATCTTATCCTTGTAACACATTCCTTTGTAATTCATGTTTGATTAATATACGGAATGTTTTTTGAGTGTTCTGATTACTAATGATAGTTAACTAACTAAACAACGTATTAGTTAAATGGTTCGGACTATTACAAGAGTAGTATAACCCTACTTAATTGTTTTAAAAGTACAACTGTAGGTTATCTGCGTGCCAAGTATTAGGGATGCCTGTTCCATCTTCCCGCTTTAACTTGTACGTGCCTGGTCGGAGTTCTTCCTCCACCACATATGGTCCTTCCCAATTTGCGCCTAGTTTGCCTTTAGAGCAGTCTTTTCTACCAACACTTGCTCTTCTCCATACTAGGCTTCCTTTTCTTATCGCTTTACCCTTGACATTCTTGTCATGATATCTAGCGATACTTTGTTTATAAGCCGCATTCTTTGCCTGTGCATTATCCCTAAGCTCATCCACTAAG
>LFYR01001937.1:3676-18580 GCA_001185155.1 Zostera marina
GATTCTTAATCATTACGTCTCTGTGGGCGTATGATTCGATCTCATCTTGTCGCTTTGGCCTTGGTGCTGGATCAAACACTTTGAACCTTGATTGACGGGGGGGGGTACTGGTGATACACCATGTTTCTTGTGCTCTCTTCAGGGGGGAGTACTGGTGAGACATGCCTGATTACACCAGTCACTACCGATCAACGTCTCTCAACAAGGACTAGGGCTCCGTCGCTATGGCAGGACCCCCGGAGAGCTCCCACGGTGCGGAACATCGTTCTTCGTCCAGATCGCCGAGTTAGCCCGTAAAGTCGCCCGATTGGACTACCAAGTCGCCGACATACAGGATAACTCGCCGAGTTAAGGCAAGATCGGCAGTATGGTAGACTGTACGACTTGGCCCTAGAAACTCGCCGAGTTAGCCCTTAACTAGGCGAATTCCATACCTGAATCGGCGATTTACGACCGTTACTCGGCGGCAGCCAACGTCATAAATGTTACCATATATGACCATCGGCGCGATCTCCGCCGATGAGTGCGCCCTCCGAGACCCTATAAAAGGGGTCCCAAGGGGACACTCAAAGGCACGATTCAAGTTCCACTCTCACACCAGAGCACTACACTACGAAACTCGGCGAGTCTCATTAGAATCGCCTAGTTTCACTTGTAGGTATTTTGACGTAGAGCGTGCGTCGTGGACTCCAAAGCCTCCGGCATCAACCTCGCACCACCGCGAGCCCTGGTAGCAGATTCAGTGCTTCAACAACCTGCAGAAGAGGAGGGGAATTGGGGAGTAGGCGATTCGGGCTCCTGGATTGCTCTAGTGGGGAGTGTTGTAGGTCAAGTGAAGGTGAGAATGGAGGACACCCCTAGGACCCCTTTTATAGGGTCCTGGAAGCGTTTCCCCATTCAATAGAGTGGGGCCCACGTCCCAATTAAGGGTGCGATAATGACGTGGGCCCTCTCAAGTAACGCCTGGGAGTGGGCGACTCAGTATGGGAGTCGCCGATTCAGGGGTGGAGTCGCCGACTACCTTGAGGTCAGGTCCTCAGTCTACCAGGCCTGAGTGCCCTGTTTGGAGTTGGCAATGCACCCCTGGAATCGGCGACTTGGTAGTCCTAGTCGGCGATTCCAAGGTGTTGCCTTGAGTACTTGACGTAGACACTTGTTCCGCACCGTGGAAGCCTTCCGGGGGTCCGGCATAAAGCGACAGAACTCTTGTCCCTATTGAAGTGCGTTGCTGGAGGTGACTGACGTAATCAGGCATGTCTCACCAGTTATGACTTTGATGGTCATAACTGCTAATGAAAAACTCCTCTCTGTATCGAAGAGGACTAGCCGAGGTTTCAGACTAGGAACTTGTATCCTCGTATGTATCTTCTTTAGCATAGCGAGGTTTTTTCCGGCTGGGCGGCTCGAATCCGTCCAGCTTGTTATTGTTCTCCTCTTCTATCTCAATGAACGATTGAGCTCGTTGGAAGAGGTCGGGTGGGGTCTCCACTTTATGGAGCGTAAGATTCTGGGCCAAAGGGGAGTATGGTACTAGCCCTTTCATGTACTCCGCTATGGCCAGACTTGGGATTAGGTCGTTCACTTCTGTCATCATCGAAGTGAACTTAATCGTGTAATCCCTTAACAACAGCTTGCTCTGTCGTAATGCCAGCTGTGCATTGGCACTGTGTTTAATTCTGATCATCCCCACATGTTGGGCGATGAACTTCGAAGATAGGTCCGCAAAGCAGGAGACCGAGCCTGCTGGCAGACCAGAAAACCACTGATAAGCATTGCCTTTGAGAGTGCCGGGAAATGCCCGACACAACAGTCCGTTATCAGTGGTCTGCGGTGGAAAAGGTACCCGCCAGGTTGGTGGAAAAGATTCTTTCAAAAGGTCCTTGTGAAAAGGAGCGATTTTGATTCTCAAGAACTCGATCGGACTGCTGGCGACCGGATTATCGGCTAGCTTCCGACGGAGATCTTCCACGAACTTTGTTGTAAGAGTTTTGTCAGTGCGACTATTGCTAGGTCCAGCATTTGCTTTAGGAGGCACTGGAGATTTCCACTTTTTCTCCGAAGATGGAGAATAGTAAGACCCAGATTCACCCGCTCTTTCACGGATGATGGTCTTGTTGCCCCTCGCTTTCTCGAGGTTGCTAACTCTTTTTTCTATGGAATCTATAAAGTTAATCAACCTCTCTTCTAGCGCAGGAGTTAGGTTCACTCCCCCATTTGAGGGGAGTGATGAGGGCACCTCATGTGCTGACAGTGGTGTATTGGAGGTTGGTATAGTACGGGAACCAACCCTCCTACCAGAAGCTCCTAGTTCAGTAGCAATAGAGGGAGTTTTCTTTTTATGATCCTTAGTAAAAGGAGCCATAAATGGGATGGTTGCTTCTATCGGGTCGAAGCAACAAACTACGAGTGGAAGTTCATCCAAAGTGTCGGAAACTATGGGTAGGTACCTGCCCCCCCGGGTGTCACAAAACAGAAATTTTTTTGTATAATATTTCTTTGTGATGAAGGCCTAAATCTGCTACCAGGAGCACGCGGTGATGCAAGGTGATGTCGGAGGCTCTGGAGTCCACGACGCACGCTCTACGTCAAATACCTGCAAGTAGAGACTAGGCGATTCTAGTGAGAATCGGCGAGTCTCTTAGTGATGCTCTAATGAGAGTGGAACTTGTGTTGTGCCTTTGAGCGTCCCCTTGGGACCCTTTTTATAGGGTCTCGAAGGGTGCGATCAAAGGCGGACAATCGCGCCTATGGCCATATATGGAAGCATTTATGGCGTTGGCTGGCGGCGAGTAACGGTCGTAAATCGACGATTCAGGTATGGAAATCACCTATTTAGAGCAAACTCGCCGAGTTTCCAGGGGCAAGATGTGGAGTCTACCATACTGCCGATCAGCGACTTGGTAGTCCAATCTGCGATTTACGGATGAACTCGGCGATTTAACGAAGAACTTGTTCCGCACTGTGGGAGCCTTCCGTGGGTCCGGCGTAAAGCGACGGAACCCTTGTTCTTGTTGAAAGGCGTTGCTGGGAGTGACTGCCGTAATCCATCGCTTTGGCTGGATGATACACGTTGCTCAGACCTAGCTTACGACCCGCGAGTCTAAGCGATGGTTACAAAATCCAATTTACGTCCAGAGTGGCTAAATTGCGATCACAAGTCTAGTGTACGATTTATGAGTCCAAAGTGCGACTTAAGAATCTAAATCGGATTCTCATTTACGAATCTAGCCCCGATATTCTAAATTTTCGACGACAATCAACGATACCCTCGTTTTCAATCTATTTTGTCGCTATGGCCTTAATAGACCAAGGATCATTTTGTGGCCTTGTCCTTAATGATCCTATCCCATCTTGTCGCTATGGCCTTGATAAGGATCGAGATTCACTCTGTCGCTATGGCCGGAGCTTGACTAATACACCAGGGTTCATGTCTAGAATTGTAGTCCTAAATTGTAGTCTCTTAGTCTCTATGCTAGTACAAGTTACAAAATAGAATAGGTAGATTTTATTTTTGTAACACTCTTTCGAAATCACTACCTACGACTCTAACTAGTACCCTACATTAGAAATCTATTTTGTCGCTTTGGCCTTAATAGATCAAGGTCCATTTTGTCGCTTTGGCCTTAATGGACCAAGAATTATTTTGTCGCTTTGGCCTCAATAATTCTTCTATCTTGTCGCTTTGGCCTTGATAGACTTGGAGATCATTTTGTCGCTTTGGCCTTGATGCTGATCCAAAAGTTACTCTGTCGCTTCGGCCAGAGTTCAACTACATTAGGGTATAAGTGTAGAGTCTTAGGTAGTTGGTAATTAGAAATGAACCTAACCCCAAGAGGTTCTAAGTACCCACAATACAAAAATCTATTTTGTCGCTATGGCCTTAATAGATTTAAATCGTTTTGTTGCTATGGCCTTAACGATCCTACCCCATCTTGTCGCTTTGGCCTTGATACGGGTCCAAAAGTTACTCTGTCGCTTCGGCCAGAGCTCAACTACACATTAGGGAATGAAATCTAGAATCTTAGGTTCTCAAAAAAGTTCTAAGTCCTATTCCCGACAATTTTTGTATCTCCAACTTATTACGTCAATTAACTTTGTGAGTCTTAAGTTAGTTGTGAAGTTTAATTTATTTCACGAATTTAGCCGTAGACTGAGCTACGATTCGTACGACCAAGCCTACGCCCAAAGTGGCTAGCAATAGGGTTACCAGAGTCTAATTTACGTCCAGAGTGGCTAAATTACGACTTGTGAATCTAGTTTCGGGTCTTAGTTACAATTCAAAAAATAAATTAAATAAACAATTAATTAAGAAAGCAAAATAATTGGTTAAAATAAGTTCCAAAAATATTACAAAAATATCAAAACATCACAAGAGGGAGTATCACAAGCTCTCTCCGACACTTCTGTTGCTTCGGCCAGAAGTCGTCAAAATTCTAGGGGGGAGTATCACACACTCTCCCAACACTTCTGTCGCTTCGGCCAGAAGTCATCACACTTTAGGAGGGAGTATCGCAAGCTCTCTCCATCGTTAAGGTTCCGAACTCCGAGGCAACCTTCGAGTGTCGAATATCTTTGATTCGTCGTTTACTCTATCTCTAGTAACCCTACGCTAATCTAGAGGTATAAATTGTCCATAAATTTAACCATAGGCTGAGCTACGATTTGTACGACCAAGTCTACGCCCAGAGTGGCTAGCAATAGGGTTAGCAGAGTCTAATTTACGTCCAGAGTGGCTAAATTACGACTTGTGAATCTAGTTTCGGGCCTTAGTTGTAATTTGAAGGGTAATTTATATGAAAGATTAGCAAAGGAAAAACAATATGGTGAGACATGCCTGATTACACCAGTCACTACCCATCAACGCCTCTCAACAAGGACTAGGGCTCCGTCGCTAAGGCAGGACCCCCGGAGAGCTACCACGGTGCGGAACATCGTTCTTCGTCCAGATCGCCGAGTTAGCCCGTAAAGTCGCCCGATTGGACTACCAAGTCGCCGACATACAGTATAACTCGCCGAGTTAAGGCAAGATCGGCAGTATGGTAGACTGTACGACTTGGCCCTAGAAACTCGCCGAGTTAGCCCTTAACTAGGCGACTTCCATACCTGAATCGGCGACTTACGACCGTTACTCGGCGGCAGCCAACGTCATAAATGTTACCATATATGACCATAGACGCGATCCTCGCCGATGAGTGCGCCCTCCGAGACCCTATAAAAGGGGTCCCAAGGGGACACTCAAAGGCACGATTCAAGTTCCTCTCTCACACCAGAGCAAACACCACGAAACTCGCCGATTTTCACTAGAATCGCCTAGTTTCACTTGCAGGTATTTTGACGTAGAGCGTGCGTCGTGGACTCCAAAGCCTCCGGCATCAACCTCGCACCACCGCGAGCCCTGGTAGCAGATTCAGTGCTTCATCAGTTGGCGCCGTCTGTGGGACTACCGAACCACCGGTATCCCGTCGTAATCGCGATTTTTTAAAAATCCGGCTCGAGCTCTCCCGAGAGTTCGCCGAGTTTGTCAAAAAATCGCCGACATTGATCGTCTGATTCTCGGTTAACGTCCGATTTAGCCTTAAATCGCCGACTTATCCTTGAGAATCGCCCGATCCGGAATATCGTCTGCTAGCTAAGAGTGTTGTCCACGACCTTTTTCGGGAATACACCTAACTCGCCGAGTTAACACTTAACTCGTCGACTTAGCTCTTGTCTTCCCAACAGACTCAGTCAGGTACGTCTCTGCTTTGGTACCTCTCCGCTTCCGCTTTCATGGCAATCATCGAAAAGCAGAAGCACCCTTACGCAACAAGGAGTAAGGGAAAAATGCCAGCAACTGAGCTGGAACAGGGTGAGCAATCCTGACCTAAGGGACCCAATGCTCACCATGTGGAAACAAACTCGGTTCCTCCTCCTGTCGAGGAACACATTGTGCCCAAGGCTCCACCCACCTTGGAAGAAAGGTTGTTCAGCTTCATGGACAACATGGAAATAAGGATGACTAACCTCGAACAAGCGAGGAGTCATAGGACCACCACCATCCGTGAAAGAGCGGATGAATCTGGGTCCATCTATTCTCCATCTGGGGAGAAAAAACAGAGTTCCTGTCCCAAGACGGGACCCAGTAAGAGTCGCTCCGAGAGGACTCTTACTACTCGGTTCGTAGAGGATCTTCGGCGGAAGTTGGCCACCGACCCAGCTGTCGGCAACCCGCACGAAGTCCTGAGGGTTAAAAGTGCTCCTCTTAGCGAGGACCTTTTAAAGGGTGTTTTCCCACCCAACTGGCGGGTACCAAGAATCGAGGCCTACGACGGTTCAAGTGATCCAGAAGATCACGTGAACCTCTACCTCAACATCTTGGAACCACAAACCATCGATGATGGGCTGCTGTGTCGGGCATTCCCCGGCACTCTCAAGGGCAGCACTTATCGATGGTTCTCCGGTCTGCCAGTTGGCTCAGTCACCAGCTTCACAGACCTCTCATCCAAATTCATCGCCCAACACGTGGGGATGATAAGGATAAAGCATAGTGCCAACGCACTCCTGGCACTGAGACAGGACAAACTGTCTCTGAGGGATTACACGGTCAAGTTCACCACTATGATGACAGAGGTGAACGACCTAATCCCGAGTGTGGCCATAGCGGGATATATTAGAGGATTAGTCCCCTACTCCCCTCTGGCCCAAAATCTGACTCTCTACAAGGTGAGTTCTCTGCCCGACCTCTTCCAACGCGCTCAATTGTACATTGAGGTGGAAGAGGAGGATGAGAACAAGCTAGCTGAACTTGGGACTCCTAGCTATAAAAAGCCTAAGTATGAGAGGAAGGGGTTTAGCGGAAACAACAATTTCCGCGACACCCCCAACAGGTATACCAGCAACAAGGCCGAGCCTTCCAAAAAAGAATGGAAGCCTAGGCATGATAACAAGGTATACCAGACCTCAACCAACAAACCGTCTAAGGGTGCAGTTCCGCTATGGAAAAGGAACACCCCGCTTATAATAAGCAAGGGCGAGCTGTTTGAGAAATTAAAGGGTCGAGCGGACCTACCTGTCCCTCGCTCTTTAGACCCTGCAGGCAAAGAGGGCCGCACGCAATCTGGGAAATACTGTGAATTTCACAAAGACTGCGGCCACTTGACAGACCACTGTAGGGAGTTCTCGACCTTCGTCGAGCAGTTGATCTCTAAGGGTGAACTTGGCAACTTTGTCAAGAAATCCCGAGGAAGAGACAACTGCAAATCTGATCCGAAGGGGAAGCGTCCACGCTCTCCTTCGCCAGATAGCGACAACAGTGAGAACCGCCAGCGGAAGACCATCAATATGATATTTGGTGGTGGATCCGTTGGCCAGAATAGGGGATACTCCAGAAAGGTGCTGATGTCACAATCAACACCTCGAGACAACGGAAAGAGGGTCCGCGAGGAGAAGTCAATATACTTCTTCGAAGAGGACCTGGACGATGTCCTGTAACCTCATGAGGATCCACTCGTGATCCAAGCAGACATCGGTCCTAATTCCCGAGTCGAGAGGATGATTGTCGACAGCGGCAGCTCTGCGGATATCCTCTACATGGATACTTTTACCAAGATGGGCCTTAAGAGGGAGGAACTATCTCCCTGTAAGGAAGCCATCTATGGTTTCACTAACATCGCTGCCCCAGTGGCCGGTGTTATTGACCTAAAGGTATCCATCGGTTCCAAGCGAGGAAGGGTTAGCCGAACATGCCACTTCATAGTAGTGGAGGTAGAATCTACTTTCCATGGCATTTTCGGACGCCCCTTCATCCACGGAATCCAAGCAGTCCCGTCTTCTTATCACCAATGCATTCGATACCCAGTAAACGGGTTCGTTGCAACTGTCAAAGGATCACAAAAAGATTCTAGACAAGGGTATAAGAAGGCAACCCAGCTGACTAAACTCGACAACATGCTCGTCCACGCCCCGCCTAACACTGAGGAGAGGGAAAAATTACAACCTGTGGACGAGACCGAGGTATACCAGCTGGTGGGGGGACATGTGGCACTAGGGTAGGGGTTACCCCCTGACTTAAAAGCCAAGCTTGTGACTGTCCTGGAGGAGCACCAGGACAGGTTCGTTTGGGAGGGTGAGGCACCGACACAGATTGCGCGTCAGATTGTGACGCACAAACTGAATGTCGACTCATCCATTCCAGCTCGACGCCAAAAACGTCGAGTACTCACTTCTGACAGGCGGGAGGCAGCCAACGAGGAAATATCGAAACTCTTGAATGCAGGGCACATTCGGGAAGTTCGATACCCGACTTGGTTGGCCAACCCCGTTCTGGTGAAGAAGCCCAATGGCAAATGGCGCATGTGCATTGATTTCACGGATCTCAATAAAGCATGCCCCAAGGACAGTTACCCGTTGCCATCTATCGACGAACTAGTCGATGGAGTATCCGGTAACGAGCTCCTCTCTATGATGGATGTCCACTCAGGATACAATCAAATCCTGATGCATGAGCCTGATGAGGAAAAAACATCCTTCATCACGGACTCAGGGACTTTCTGTTATAGGGTAATTCCATTCGGCTTAAGGAATGTTGGAGCTACATTCCAGCGCTTAATGGACAAGGTTTTTGCAAACCAGATCGGGCGCAACGTTTCCACTTACGTCGATGACATCCTAGTCAAGTCGTCAAGCATGGAAAAGCACCCTGAGGATCTGAAAGAAACCCTTGAGACATTGAAGCAATATGGAATGAAGCTCAATCCAGCCAAGTGCGCATTTGGAATCAAGGAAGGCAAGTTCCTTGGTTTCTATGTAGGTCAGCACGGGATCAAACCTAATCCCGACAAAATCCAAGCTATCCTTGATATGGAAGCCCCCCGCACAATCCGAGAAGTGCAAAGGTTGAACGGTCGAATTAATGCGCTCAGTCGTTTCATATCGCAAACGGCTGACAAGTGCAAACCGTTCTTCCAATTGCTGAAAACTGCGGCTAAGGGTAGTATCACTTGGACACCAGAATGCGAGGAGGCATTTGCGAAACTAAAGGCGCACATGTCCTCACTCCCAATGCTGACATCACCCAAAAAGGGAGAGGACCTGTACTTGTACATAGCGGCCTCAAAAGAGGCCGTGAGTGCAGTCCTCATTGCGCAAAGGGACAAGGAACAGGTCCCTATCTACTACCACTCGAGGCGACTACAAGGTGCTGAACTGCGATATTCGCCCATCGAGAAGATCGTATTCGCAGTAATCCACGCTTGTCGTCGCTTTCGAGCCTACTTCTTAGCGCACACGATTGTTGTACTAACATCGTGTCCTCTACGTCGTCTACTTCACAAACCCGACATCTCGGGAATGTTAACCAAATGGGCAATTGAACTCAGTGAGTTCAACTTGGACTTCCGACCGGCCACTGCCATCAAGGGGCAAGCTGTAGCGGATTTCATTATCGAACTCACACAGCCCAGTTTGACACAACCTTGGATTGTGGAAGTAGACGGCTCGAGTTGCAGCACAGGCTCGGGTATCGGAGTAAAAATCCATAGCACAGATGGAAAAAACTACGAACACTCGGTCCGACTTCACTTCCCGGCTTTTAACAATGTCGCGGAATATGAAGCGGCCATACATGGCCTGAAGCTGCTAAGAACTCTCGGCGCTGAGAATGTCACGCTCCGCACTGACTCCCAGCTCGTGGCTCGGCAAACCACTGGTGAATTTGCTTGTAAGGAACCACAAATAACAAAGTATGAAGCAATGGTAAATCTCACCAAACAATTCGCCGAGTTCAAAATCGAGCAAATCCCTCGAATTCAAAATTTACCCGCTGACGCTTTAGCACGTCTAGCGTCAGCTTGGGAGGGAGGACAGCGCGAGATTTTAGTGGACTCTATACTGCAGCCCACATGCCAAGTATTGGCTGTCACCTCCGACCCTCAAGAGGATTGGAGGCAACCAATACTGGCGTTCATCCAGAATGGAGTGCTTCCTAGCGACAAAGGGGAGGCCAAAAAACTAAAACACAGAGCAGCAAAATACTGCGATGTCGGAGGGGTACTTTACAAAAAGTCCTTCGATAGTCCTTTGCTACGCTGTTTGGCCCAACCCGATACTAGTAGGGTTCTCCAGGAGGTACATGAAGGCTCATGCGGACTCCATGAAGGGGGAAGAGCATTGGCCTTCAAAATCATAAGGCTCGGGTACTATTGGCCCACCTTAAGGTTGGAAGCTCGCACTTACGTCCGTAAGTGCCGAGCATGTCAGCTGCATAGCCCTATGCAGCAGAAACCATCCGCGGAAATGACTCCGATCCTGAGCTCAATCCCGTTCGCAAGGTAGGGGTTGGACATCGTAGGACCATTCCCCCCCTCAACGTCACAGGCTCGATTCATCTTTGTAGCAGTAGACTACTTTACAAAATGGGTCGAGGCTCAGGCTGTGGCAAAAATCACTCAGGATGCGGCAGTCAAATTTATTTACCGCTCCATAGTCTGTCGATTCGTCATTCCCCAAGACATTGTCACGGACAATGGCTCACAATTCACGGGGGGAATATTTTCAAGAATGTGCGAGGACCTAAACATAAAGCTCCACTTCGCCTCCGTTTACCGACCTCAGGCAAACGGGCAAGTGGAGGTCACAAACAAGGCCATCATACAAGGATTGAAAAAGAAAATCGAATCAGCCAAAGGGGCCTGGGCGGACAAGTTGTAATCCTATGGGCATATCTCACAACGAGTAAAAACCCCACGGGCAACACCCCTTTTGCCATGACCTATGGAGTGGAAGCAGTCGTACCAATCGAGATGAGTATACCAACGTATCGAGTCTCGAAGTACGACCAACAAGTAAATGACCAAAACCTAGCCACAGAGCTAGAGTTAAGGGATGAAACCCGTGACGAGGCAGACCTGCGAAACGAATCGTACAAGGCTAGCGTATCAAGATACCACAACCGCCAAGTACGCAAAAAAGTTTTCCTGCCAGGAACTCTCGTCACGCGGAAGGCTAGCATAACAGAAAGGAATAGGCCAAGAAATAAACTATCTCCCTACATCGTTGGTCCCTACATCGTTGAGGAGGAGATAAGGCCAGGTACTTATCGCCTACGACGGCAGGATGGAACAATGGTTCCTAACACCTGGCATGCGGACAACATGCAGCAGTACTACGCATAGTACTCACAAGCATCAAGTTTATTTTCTTTAGCTTTCCTAGTATGTATGTTAGTTAGTTATAAAATATAGTTACGCATTCTAACCCATGCGGACACCCTAAATCTATTGTGTCGCTTTGGCTTCAGTAGAACAAAGATCATTCCGTCACTACGGCCCTAATGATCTTATCCAATCTTGTCGCTAAAAAGCCTTGATATGGATCAACAAGTCACTCCCTCACTAAGAGTCGGACTAAATCGTCAAGGATTCAAATCTAGGGTTAGAACAAATAGGTCCAACTCAGACACGCGTTGCGACCACAACTCTTATTCGCACGAGTGAATCAAGAACTAGTGGATACCAAACCACTTTCACCTATCGAACTTAGCTACGATTCATACGACCAAACTTACGCCCTAAGTGGCTAAGAATCTAACTTACGTCCAAACTCACGTCCTAAGTGACTAAGAATCTAACTTACGTCCAAAAGCGACTAAGTTACAATTAGTGAATCTAGTTTAAGTTCAACTAAACCTACGTCCTAAGTGGCTAAGTAAAGGAATCTAACTTACGTCCAAAAGCGACTAAGTTACGATTTATGATTCTAGTTTAGATCCAGCTACGATTTGTACGACTAAACCTATGTCCTAAGAATCTAACTTACGTCCAGAGCGACTAAGTTACGATTTATGAATCTAGTTTAACTCTAAAACACATTAGCAAAAAAGTGGTTTCATTAACAAAAAATAAGTTACATAATCCACTACAAAAATAAGAAGGAAAGCTATTACATAGTTTCTAATCCTCTTCTTTCCTCGCATTGCGAATATCGCTTTTGATCTTATTTAAAGCTTCCTTGTGCTCCAGCTGCACTTCAGGATGTTCTTCTAGCCACGCCATAATGTCTGAAATGTAATTGGCAGGCAGGCTTGTAAACATGTGAGGTCCAAAGAAGTTGACATCTTGGAGTTGATCGGATTGACCATCAACTTCGAACTCCAAGTCTTTCACTTTCTCAGAAGAGGCGTCCAGAGCTTTCTTAACCTTCTTCAACTTCTCCGTGGATTGAAAGAAGCGATCTTCCAAATCTCTTAACGCGGAAGTGGAAACAGACAGTTCCACTTTCAATTTCTGAATCTCAGTTTCAGAAATCATTGCATTCCCCACTTCCACATCAAGCTGCGTCTTCAGTGTATCAATTCGTTTCTGAGCAGCAGCGAGAAGCGACTCATTGTCTTTCAGAGAGTCACAGCTTCGGCGAAGATCAACAATTTCAGATCGGTGCGAAGCGCACTCTTTGTTCTTCGCCGCTATCGCTTTCTCGTGCTCAGCAGCTTGCTCCTCCAACTTCTTGTTCCGTTGGAGGGTCTTCCTCAACGAGCACACCTCTTTACAGACAGCTTGATATTTGTCATCAAGCCTTTTATACTCCTGTTGAGAGCGGAGTGTGTCGTTCGCAGATTGCATCCCAATGGTTGCATTCGATAGATACGCGACCTACAAAACAAAAAAATCAATTAGTAAAGTAAACGAAAAAATACGAGTGAAAAGCAATTGCAAGTCACTTACAGCAGATATAGCTTTTCCAAGCTCCTCGCGTATCCAGTCCCCAGGCTTAGTCTGAAGCAGCTGGGCAGCCTTCATCGGCAAACAAGCCCGGATAGTCAAATGTGGTGCGGAAGGGGGCGAATCCAGGCACAGACCTTGAGCTCGACCCGGTCTCGAAGGTTCTGCGGGGGCCAGTCTCTTGGGCCTTCCTTTCTTTTATCAGCTTAGTGCCGCGAATTCTCACGGTCAAATGTGGAAGGACCGCCTCGCGGTACAGATGCGCACCCTTCTTCTTCTTGATAGGATTGCCAGAAGGGTCCTCTGACAGCAGGTGATGTGCCACATCAGAAAAGGTAAAATCCTCTCGCTGGCACAAAGCGAAAGGCACTCCTTGCCCGCATCCGAAAGAAGCAAGAGCAGAAGAAATCTTCTTCACCCGCTTCAGCTCAACCTTGCTTAGGGCAATAGGAACATCTAGATGTACGCGGCGAGCATTGGCCCACCTCTCGCGGCTCCCGCGTACAAACGTTGATTCAACAAAGAAGAACTCGCTCTTCCACTGAGGCCCATAGTTAGTGGGGAGTTCTATTATCAGCTCTCTTCCGCTGAACCGCTTTACTAACCCCAACCGACCAGATTCGGAAGCGGGTGCCTTGACAAATTTGAAGAACCAAAAGAATAAGGCGGCGGTTGCAGGGATGTTCAGACTCCAACAGATGTTGGAGAATCCTCTCAAGTACACAAAAAATGCTGCCTGCATCTGCGACACCCCCCCTTGAAGCAGAACTTCACTCATCAGTTCAGGAATTGGCAGCGTAGAGAAGTGCCTGAAGTAGAGGCGGGGGATGGCTTGGAATCCGGCGGGAGGCAGATTCGCAGGTTGATATTGCGATCCCCAGAATCGCAGATGCCCAGAAATACGAATCCCGTGCAGAATCTCACGGGCTTCAAGCGCTGATAGTAATGAGAAAGGATGCACAGTCTCGTTCTGGGGCACGAGAGGTGCATTGACAGAAACTTCTTCAAAGGACCCCTCGTCCGTGTCACTAAGGGGTAGCATTCTGATTTCACCACCCGGCAGAGTTTCGCAGTGGGCATAGCCTGTGTGGTTCTCAACTCCTCCGCAGAATGGGAGGTCTACATGATCTCCGTCCTTGTCCATTTCCATAGGAGGAGGAGGAGTGTTCGATCTATCTTCGCGGCTTCGGCTCTGGCCGCGGTCAACTGGAATGTCCTCAGTATAGTCAAAGGGCTGAGGCACCCTTACATCCTCCGCAAAGGGGAAGTGTATCTTTCCTCTACCACCCATCCCATAAACATGAGGAATGGGGGCACTTGTGGTGGAAGTCTTCTCGGAAGAGTCCCTAGCATGCTTAGGGTGCTTCCTCTTTCTCTTCTTTGGCCTCTCAGATTCGTCAATCGGCCTATCAACATCCACCACTTGAATAGGTGGGGCTTCAACTTCGATCGCCGAGTTAGAAGGCAATGTCGGCGATTTAGGTATCGAACTCGCCGATCCAAGTTGAATAACTCGGAGAGGTCTCTTGAATGTGGGGACACCCCCCTTGCCTTTAGTCGGCGACTTCCCAAGGGAACTCGCCGATTTAATGGCAAGACTCGGGGGAATCTCGCCCAATTCCAGGGAGGGCTCTACCACGACAGGAGCCAACGAGTTATCCGTCAAACTCGCCGAGTCTTTTTGGGAACTCGGCGAGCATTCAGGAGTTAGCCCGAGCAACGCGCGGGCAGTAGCCAAGGATCTGACGTTTTGCGGTGCGTCGACAGCCGGAATCTCCGACCCACCGCGCGAAGGCGAGGGAATCGGAGACTCAACGGTGTCGAGCGCCCCCGTCAGGCCTTCATCCATATCCTCGTTCAAAATGTCGGCGACCAGAGCTTCGGCCTCCGACATAGTCAATCTAAGGGGAGACGGTACGTCTGCCATAAGTCGGCAATTTAGAGATAAACTCGGCGACTTGGTTAAAAGTTCTGGTGGCTGTGATGAAAGTCGGCGAGTTGCTAAGAAGCTCGGCGACTTAGAAAGGGGTAAAGGTTTAGGCAAAATCAGGGTAAGTGGTGTGCGGATTAAAATAGCCGACTCACTATTTATAGACCCTGGGCAAATTGCAAAAATTCCCCGGAAAATCTACAAATTGCGTGAAGAAAAATGCTCTAACTCGGCGAGTCCCTCACAAACTCGCCGAGTGTGAGCACAAATAACGGAATA